>VWZN01008039.1:474972-491845 GCA_013396955.1 Regulus satrapa
GCTGGGGCAGCTCTGCAGGTGGGCTCTCACCTGAGCAGGGCACAGGACAGAATCCCAATCCCTTTCCTGCTGCCCACCCCACTGTGGATGCAGGCAGGGTTCTCACGATTCCCATTCCTGGGAAAGGTTTCATCTCACTGCACAGATCCAGGAAACAATTCAATTCTTCCTAGATTCCCTGCTCACCTTGACTCTACCTTGACCAGTGCTTTGTTGCCAAAGCTTCAGAGGAAGAGCATCACTTCTGACATGTAATTATACAATTTTTATGCCAAGAAACTGAAAAAGGCAAGCATTTTGTTCTACCTCGTTCTTTGGGGGGTTTTTTTAAACATTCTGGTTTGTGTCTAAAACACTGACAGATCTAAATGAGCTAAAAATAAAATAGAAGTCAAAGAGATTAATGGTTTTACTCTCTTTGGGTGCCATCAGATCTGCACTTTGTTTTCCCCTTTAAATATTTTGGACTGTAAGTTGTGACAGCTGCTGCACATAGCAGCAACCAGCACCTACAGGCACCTCCTGGAGCCAAGTGAGATCACAGCTCTGGGGTCAGGCTTTTCTGCTTCAGAGAAAACACTGTGATCCTGTCAAGAGATCTCCCAGAATAGCTGATGAGCAGAGGTACTTGAGAATTCCATGCAGTAAATACTGTGGGAAACCATTGACTCACAGGGATGAAAATGCAAAGTACTCCTTTCACTTTGCTATCAAGGCATCCTGAGGTGAGGGAAGGCCACAGACTCCAAGCTCTGTGGTGGAAGAAGATTAAAAGTATATTTTTTTTTTTCCTTTCAAACTAATTGTATAACCAAATGTTTAGAAGTTCTCTGGATGGGAAATTTGGGACATTGCTTTAAAGTAGGAAATGTTTCATGAGAATAGTGATGCACCTTCAAAGAAAAATTAACATAAAACACTTATTGAGAGGACCACAGGTTCTTCCCCTGTGTTTGAATCAGAGAATTCCAATGTGCTTTCATACCCTGAAAACTCCATATTTCATGTTCAGCACAGATACATTAATTCTTCTCTTTTTTAGGTTTGACTTGGATCCCTTTTCATTAAATAAAAGCAGCCTTTTTTTTTGTTTGTTTGGGGTTTTTTGTTTGTTTGTTTTTTGTTTTGTCAGTTCCAGAGACCTTAAAGTTGCTTCATGGGGAATTAACAAAAGGGAGATTATAATAATAGTTAATAATAATAATAACAACAACAACAGAGTCACAAACACTGAAGGCAGCAGCTTGATAAACAGATGAACAGAGAATGAATAGCCTCATTTTATTTAAAGGAAAAAAACCCAAAGCCAACCTGTGGGAGGAAAGGTTGGATGAGAGCAGAAGCAGCCACTCTGGAAAGGCAAGAGCACAGCACAGAAAACCTCAGCATCCATCATCTATAAAATTAGGGTTTGAAAGCGTTGTGGTGGAGCCAAAGCAGGTTCTGAGGTGGGTTTGCTGTTCCCTTTGTGCTGCCCCACTGAAGTCACTTCCAGAGTGGGGTTATAAAGATATTTTTGTGCAGAATAAGCAGAGTGAGAAGTGCAGAATGCTCTGCCTGGCTATCTCCTGCCTTTCTCACTTGCAAGAGCCCCTGGATGCTGTCAGAAACAAGCCAGTCCTTTGTTCATTCCTTGGAAAGTGCTGGTGCAGAATTTATCCATCCTGAATCTGGAAGGAGGACAGCCCAGTGGAGCTCCATCAGGGTTGCTGTGGGTTTTTTCCAAGTGACAGGAAATAATTTGGGGTAACCATGTGTGAGGAAATGCTCTGCAACAGTGGATTCAGCACCTGCCCTTAGAATTTCCACATTTTATGTTCTTCCACTTCCTTGTGAGAATGTGTGTATAAAGGAATTCTTACTTTTAACAACTATTAAAATCTAGTAGGGTTTATTTTTAGCAAAAAACTAGTCTGTGGGGGTTTTATAAATAACTGTATTCCCAGATGGTGTGGGAGGCACATTTCCTATCTTTATGGGCAGGAACTTCATGCCCTGTAAGACCTGTGGTAGAGATATTTAGATTTAAACCAAGAATCCCCACAGTCCCCAGCTGACACCCTGCCTGGCAAGGCAAGGAATTCTGGAGGTGCAGGTTTGTCTGAGCATAAAGTGAAAACTGTGTTGGTTCTATTCTAAGCAATTCTTTCAAGAGTTTCTTCAGAGAAAGGATTGTTAAATATTGGCAGGGGCGTCCCAGGGAGCTCTGGAGGGCCCATCCCTGGAGGTGGCACTCAGAGCTCTGGGCTGGGGACAAGGTGGGCATCAGGCACAGCTGGGACTCCGTGGGCTGGGAGGGCTTTTCCAGCCTAAATCATCCTGTGAATGCTCTGCTTTGTGTCCTGCTGGACAGTAATCCTGTTATTTGCTTTCCTGAGCATCCCAGTAAGGAGCTGACTGAGGTCAGGCACTCAGAGCTGCCCATTGGTTTGCCCTGTGGTGCCCATTTGTGGCCACAAGGCTTTCTAAGGCTCATGTAAATTTTAGTTTTTCACTGACTTTTTTAGTTTAATAATTGTCTGAGAAAAAATCTGGGCACAAAATATCTCCTCAAGCCAAGGCCAGAGGTCAAATTTAGCATCAGCTCAGTTTTGAGATGGCTTTTGTACTCAATTCTGGTTCAGGCTCAGCTGATGTTATTTGAATTAGAGCAATAAATCTTGTACTTCATAGAATCCCAGAATGGTTTGGGTTGGAAGGGACCTTAAACCCATCCAGTGGATTTAAGGGATTTAAGCAGGGACCCCTCCCCCTGCCCCAGGCTGCTCCAGCCCCAGGCTCCAGCCTGGCCTTGGCCACTGCCAGGGATCCAGGGGCAGCCACAGCTGCTCTGGCAATTCCAGCCCAGCCCTGCCCACCCTGCCAGGAACAATTCCTGCATCCCAATCTCCCATCCCATCCCACTCTGCAGCCATTCCCTGGCTGCTGTCCCTCCATGCCCTGGAAATTGTCTCTCTCCATGGTTCCTGCAGCTCCTGCAGGCCCTGCAAGGCCACCCTGAGCTCAGCCCAAAGCTTCTCCTGTGCAGGGGAACAATCCCAGCTGTGCCAGCCTTTCCTGCCAGCAGAGCTGCTCCATCCTCTGCCCATCCTGAGGAGCTCAGGAGGTGCTTCAGGTGCTTTTTGAGGTAGTGGCATCCCCCTCTACACCATGGGACAGAGGGAATTGCTACAGAACTTCTCCCTTGCTGCAATACAGCGAGTCCTTCCCCTAAATAAGAGTTTCTGCACTTAGCCCCATTCTCCGTGGTCTCCAGAGCAGCCCAGCAGCCCCACAGGCTGCACAAGTGGGTTCTCACGCTGCCTGTGCTGCTGTGAATTGTGTCCACATCCCAAATTCCCAGAGCTCTGCGCCACCGAGCACGGCAGGCAAGAGGCTCCCCTGCATTCCTGACCAAACAGCTCAGAACACCCATAAATACTGAGCGCTACCAGCCAAGAGCAAGCAGGGCTTTTTAAATACAATTTTCATTTGGTTTCCCCCCATTTCATTTTCCCTTTTTGCACAAGGGCTCAGCAGCAGCAGCAGCAGCTGTCTGGCTCTGTGCTCCTCATCCTTCCCTCCACGCTGCAGCGTGTGCTCCCAGCCAGATGTGACAATTCAGCTCCCCTGGAGGAGCTCCTGATTCAACCAGCGTGGGGTGCAGAAAGCAACGCTGTGATGCTGATAGCACAGGTCACTTGTCTGGGAGGAGAGAGAGCAGCTTGCCCCGGGGCTTCCATCCCCTCCACCCCGGGGGTGGCACAGATGTCATGTTTGGGAAGTGGCTTTGATTTTGGGGCTCCCAGGGAGCCAGCCTGGTGCTTTGTGCTGGTGACATGTGGCTTCCAGAACCTCAAATCCAATGCACGTTATGAAAATGCCCGAGTGTTGGATTTAAACCATATTTTAATAATTTCGCCACCTGTACAATATCCCAATAACCTTAGGAGAACTTGAGATCCTCTGTTAAATTATTCATAGCAGATGTTAAATCTTTGGTGTATTCTACACACTTACACACTGGGGGACAGACACTAAACCTTACCCTTACAAAAATAACCCAAAACATATTTATTTCAAAGAATTAGAGTGGGTCATAGCAGGAAGTGGATGCAGGAAGCTCCATCCATTGTTGTGGTTTGTTTTAAAGGTGTGCTCCAAGTGAGAGGATTAAAAGAAGTTTTGGTCTTTACTACAGTTGGACAAAATTATTTGAGTCTTTAAAAGATAAAAAGCCTTTTATTATATACATTCTGTTCCAGTAAGTTTTTCAGCTGTTATTTTTCTGGCCTAGCTTTCTTATTATTTTCTTTTAGTATGTTGTAACTCTCCAGCTGTTAAGATGTCATTACAGGGCACTAAATCCTAAGTGCCAAACCTGTTCTCTAATGATTGAAAAATTACCCTTTTGGTCAGAACTTGAGAGCCAGAAATGCAAAACATTTGCTTGGAAAGAGGCAAAAATCCTTCTCTGATGTGACTGGGCAACAAATCTATTTAAGCAGACAAGTGAATTAGCTTTTAAAGAGCTTTTAAAGATGAAAATATTAATGGCAAACAAATGCACACACACACATCTATATATATATATGTTTATACATATATATATATATATACACATAACTGTAGTCTCCATTGTAGTCTGCAAGTGTAGGTAGCTGTGAGTCAATTTTAGAACCCATTTTTTAAAACTGAGTATGTTTCAGGGTGTTTTTAGTTGGCTCCTGAGGTTTTTATTTACCCTGTAACTATGAGGGCTGGGTTTTCTTTGTGATGAAAAGTTCTGGCAAAGTCACAGAATCAGAGTCACAGAATGGTTTGGGGTTGGAAGGGACCTTAAATCCATCCATTCCCACCCCTGCCCTGGCAGGGACCCCTCCCACTGCCCCAGGCTGCTCCAGCCCCAGGCTCCAGCCTGGCCTTGGCCACTGCCAGGGGTNGGCTCCAGCCTGGCCTTGGGCACTGCCAGGGATCCAGGGGCAGCCCCAGCTGCTCTGGCAATTCCAGCCCAGCCCTGCCCACCCTGCCAGGAACAATTCCTGGATCCCAGTATCCCACTGAGGCTGGGACCAGCCTGGGACAGTGGGTGTCCCTGTCTGTGGGTGGATCTGGATGATCCTTAGGATCCCTTCCAAACCATTCCATGACTCCAAAGACCATTCCAGACTCAAGAGCCCCCTTGGTTTCTGCCTGCTTCTGCCATCATCCAGGAGTTATTCCATTTCTGACATGATGGATATGTCTGGTATCTTTTCTACTCTGTTTTCCCTTAAATATTCTGGATTTGGTGCTCAAACCCTCCAAGCAGGGCACTCGCAGGTACTTGTGTCCAGACAATCGTGGGCCCAAAAGGACAGGGAATGAAATTCTCCAAGTGTCAGCTCCAGGTGAGGATGGTGTTCGTAGGAACTTTGTATTTCTAGGAGCACCAGCCCCAGGAGTAGCAGCAGGAAGGACGTGGGGTAGGAACAGCCTGGAGTCTTCCAGGGAGACCCAAGTCTCACTCTGGGGCAGCTCAAAGCCACCATTAAATATATTCCTGTCCCAGGAGGGTTTTCCTCAGAATCTCTGTAGACACTGTTGATTTCTGTGGGCTTTGGAATGGCACCCCTTGGGCATAAACCAAGCATGAATTTGATCAACACAAAATCGCTGCTTTGCTCTCAGGATGGCTGAGGGCGTGCAGGGAATGTGTAGATTTGCAAGGAACCAGGGAAACATTTCCCCCACTGTCACCAGCAAATGGGAAAGCTGTAAATCCTGAGCACTTAATGTGGAAAAGCTGATGCCTTTCCCATGGACAATGGCTTAAAATCCCCTGTTCAAACCATATCTTTCAAGCCATAAAACCAAGAAATGAAAAGTTAGTAGCTCCTGAGGTGAGAAAACAGAGCATAGCAGCATAACCTTTGTTTAGTCGTGGGCTCTGGTTCTCTGGATGCTGCTTTTCCACAAAATGCTCCTGTCCTGGAAGCATTTCAGCTGCTAACGAGCAGTGGGGAACGTGGCTGTGGTCACTGTCAGGTTGCTGGGTGGACCGTGCTTTGACATGGCCAATTATTTCCTTCTTTTTCTGCCCTCAGAGTTGAAACAGTGTGGATAGTTCTCATTTTCTCCTTCACTGACTGAAGCAAAGCAGCCTCACTAAAATGGCTATTCTGGGTCTGGGAAAACATGACAAAAAAATCTCAACCAAATAAAAAAGAAAAATGGAACTTTAAGGGTTTGAGTTGTTTTTTCTTTTTTTTTTTTAATTGAGAATTTTAATTTGTATTCAGACTAAGAGTTCATTTTCAAAATTGGTTTGGCTTGGTTTGTTTTTTGTTTTGGTTTTTTTTTTTGTTTTTTTTTTAGTTTAGTTTTTAAAATCCAGACAAACTTGTCCTTATTTTTTTGTATGCCATCATCAAAACACTGCTGTTTGAAAAAAATGGAAATACAAAGGTGTGAGAGCATTTGGGTCTAAAGTATCCCAAAAGTGGGGGGAGAAGGTTGATGTCCCCTCATTCTTCTGTCAAAATGATGGATAAATTTGTGCTAATCCAGGGAATTCTGCTTTCATTCCTGTACTATTATGTGCTGCAGCCTCCCCTGGGTGGGGTCGGCTGTGGGCGGGGCTGAACCCCTTGGGTGGGGCGGGGTGGGCGGAGCTCTGTGGGGCGTGGCACCGGGGGGGGATTTGTTTCCCTTTTCCAGGGTTTTGTAGTCCCTCAGACCCATAGGATCAGCTGAGCTGGGAGAGTTCTGCCCGTGACACTGAGGACAATGGTGAACATCACTTTTCTCAAGTGATGATCGTCGCTTTTCCTCAAGACGCATCAGGGGAAAATTAGGTTGGATGTTAGGAAAAAGTTTTTCATGGAAAGAGGGATCAAGTACTGGAATGGTCTGCTCGGGGAGGTGGTGGAGTCACCATCCCTGGCTGTGTTTAGAAAAGGATTGGATGTGGCACTCGCTGCCAGGGTTCAGTTGAGGTGTTGGGGCTAGGTTGGACTCGATGATCTTCAAAGTCTCTTCCAACTCCGCGATCCTGTGATTCTGTGAATTCCTGCCTCCAGGGATGCTCTCCCTCCCCATCTCCCACCTCACCCCGACCCCTCTGGAATGTTCTCCGTGGCAGTCATTTATCAGCAATTTGCTGTTGTGATTGGCACGGGTTTCCAGGCTCTGCCCTCCCCGCTGCCGCGATAACGCCGCTCGTGCCGCGCTCCCAGATCCTGCCCCGTCCCACCATCTGGTTTCCATATGGGAACATGCTGCTCTCGTTAGCCACCTTCGGAGCCGCCCGGCAGCCAGGTCCCTGCTCAGAAACAAATAAATTGTCTGGTGTCTACTGTATTTCCTTTCAGGCCGCACTCCCCCACTTTAAACTTGGCAGCGTTTCAGAGCAATCAAAATCCAATCAGCGGCCGTGCTAACTCCATATGTTTTATTTCCAGCAGGGAGGAGGAAGCTGGGGCTATTTTTGGGCGTGTGGCGGTGCTCAGGGTGACACGCCACAGACCGTGTGCACGTTTCCCTCTGCCTGGTACCCAGAGCCCTGCTCGGGTTTCCTGCAGAAAGCTCCGGCTGCCCGAGCGCCGTGGATCCAATTAGCTCTCCTGGAAAAGTGGAGCAGCTCTAATGGAGAGTGAAGCGAATGTAAACTACAATTAGTTCGATGTGTTGGAAATTCGCCGGAGTCCTCCGGGGCTGAGCCTGAAAATATAAGCAGACTTGACAAGTTGCCTTTCTTTAAATGGTGTTGGGGACGTGGTGATTGCTCCTGTCACGGGGCTGCTGGCATGTTCTGCGGGGCTGTGTGCTGGAGTCCATCAGTCAGGCTCCTTCTGCCTCTCAGAGAGCTGCAGCCTGGGTCTGAACGTAAAATATGAGTCAGGAGGAATGTGTATGAGGGAATTTCTCCAGCAGAGCTGCCTGGCATCCTCTGGGATCAGGTTTCTCCTCGTGCCTTTCACGGAATCGGGGAACCACAGAATGGTTTGGGTTGGAAAGGACCTTAAAGATCATCTCATTCCACCCCCTGCTGTAGGCAAGGAGCCTTCCAGTATCCCAGGCTGCTCTGAGCTCCATCCAACCCGGCCTTGAGCACCTCCAGGGATGGAGCAGCCCCTTTGAGCTGGGTCTATTTATTTTGCCCCTTATTTAGTCTGTGCTAACAGGTGACAACTGCAGTGCCTGAGGTGTGTGGGCAGGACTGGCAGCTCCTCTGCCTGTGCCCTACAGAGGTGAAGCTGTACCAGGGTCCTGCTGGTGCCTGTGCTCCTGCAGCTCCTCTCCCCTTTGGTCCTACATGAGGCTTCTAACCCTGCAAGGAGGGATGCAGAGCTAAAGGAAATTCCTTGATGAAAAGCTGGCGGGAGATGCGAGGCGGTGCTGGGACTTGTGTTTGAACCTCTGGGGCGCAGAGACCCGGAGCCACCTCTCAGAGGAAATTATTCCTGTTTGCAGAAGCACTCATGTTATGGGAGAAAAGGTCAAGCAAACGTAAGAAAAAATCATCTTGCACACAGGAAAACTAGTCCTGATCCCAGAGGGATCACAGGAGATCCCCCCAGAGGGATCTCGCTCAGGAGAGTGCAGGGAGGAGAGGGAACCCAAACTCGTGAGAGGGTAGGTTTGGCTTGGTAGCAACTCATGCACGTGTTTTTCCCCGGGCCAGCCATGAAAGTCAAGAGTTACAAACTAATTTCACAGAGGCTGAAAAGCAGCAGCAGCCTCATCTCCCAGCCTGTGATCCCGTTGTGCTCCTCCATTTCCCTCCGGCTGCGTGTTAAGAGTAGGACAAACAAAGGCCTCCATTTTCAGGTTTTGTTAGTGAGAGTTGTAGCCCATTCCACGAGCGTTCCATGGTGGGCAGAGCTCTCTGCCAAAGTGCAGGAAGCGCCAGCGGAGCTGCTGAAGGTTAATCCAATATTCTACGTTCAGTGGGTTGCCAGGAGTTACAAAACCGTTCCTGTGCTTTGATGGCTGTGTACAGCTTCCCATGGTTACTTTACATCTGGCTTGGAGGGTGATGGATTTGAAAGCACCACAAGGATGTCTCAGGGAACACTGTGAGGCCTTAGGACAGGCAATAGATGGAGATTTGTCACTGTCAGGGAGCTGGCTTGGAGGATGCTTTGGAAGGAGCTCTCTGCGTGACCTCGGAGCGCAGAACAAAGCCAAGCTCCCAGGCACCAAAGCAAGGCCACAGGTCAGGGAAAGCCAACAGGTACAGGAAGCCTGGAAGGTGACAGCCAGCATGGGGCAAATGTGCAGATCCATGCTGGTTAAATGAGCAGGAATAACCCAGTCAGAAGAGATGTGGGACCGTCCCGCTGTGGAGTTGACGCAAACTTCGGCCGAGTGTGGGGGAAGCACTGGAGCAGCAAAACTCTCAGGAAAAAAAAAAAATTGAGATCTCCCAAACCCTGCTCCTCTCCCCTGGTGCCTCTGGAAGGGAAACACGGTGCTGGACACGCTGCTTTCCTGATGGGAGGTGGGAGATGGGCAGGGGATGTGCTGGGGGCTGAGGGTGGGGACACACCTGGCGGGTGTGCGAGGAGGAGCCCACGGGCTGCACCAGCAGGAATTCATTCCTGAGTGTGCTCCCGACCAAAAAAAAGCCTTGGGTCAGGTCAGAGGCAAGGGAGAGTGAAGGACATATAAGGTGGAGTTTGGGGAGCCACAAATTGGCAATGATTTGGGTTCAAACCAGAAAGCCATAAGGGCTTTGGGGCTACTGCCCATAGCTGCTTTTTTCTAATTATTTTTCTTTCCTTTGGAAGAGGAAATATCCTTCCTAAGGGATTAGCACGCAGCCAGTTTTTACCAGGAAAACCTTTACCTTTGAAGTGTGAGTGTGTATATGATAACCTTCAAAGCAGGGCAGAAGTCCAGGGAAGTTTGGGATACACAAACACCTGGGACTTGGGTTTGTCAGCAGCAGTACCCAGAGCCTGATTTATGGGAACTTGGAAACAAAGGGATTTATTTCCTTTTAAACCTCTTTTTTTTTTTTTCTTTTTTTTTCTTTTTTTTTTTTTTTTCTCATTTTGTTACTCAGTCTGGGTTCAATAAGCCTTTTCAAGATCTTTTTTTTTCCCCCCCTGCACCTTTTGATTCTTTGCAGTGTTTTCTAAATCCTGACCCACGTCCTCTCTTTGTGGATATTTTCTCTGTTCCTTCCTCGTTACTGCTGTTATTTGTTTTTCACAATTGCATTGCAAGCTGCTCCTTCCTTCCCTCCAGCTTTCCTGGTTTATTTGCACGTCTCAGGTTGTTTTGCTTTTCTGGAAGGCAAAAAAACCACAGAGGCTCAAGTGAAGTGTTACACAGAATCAAAGGCTTCCATCATCATTTTCCTTTGCATCATAAATCAGAGAATCGCAGAATGCCTTGGGTTGGAAGGGACCTTAAAGATATCTCATTCCACCCCCAGCCAGGGCAGGGACACGTCCCAGGTAAATCAGTAATTAACTTCTTCATCAGATGCTTAAATTAACCCTCTGAGTCATCCTGTGCTCAGGCTGCAGCTGGACTGTGCAGGGAGCAAGAGGTGTCCCCTCTTCTCTTCCTCACTTTCCTCAGTAGCTTTGTTAGCCCAGGATAAGTTTTTCAATAGGAGCAGGTAGGAATAGGTCATAGGGATTCATATTTTAATTTAATTCTCATTTATTTTAAAATCTCCATTATTTTAATTTAGATTTTAATCTGGTCAGGACTAGAGCATTGCAACTTTCCCTCCCTGCCACCCCCAAAAACAGACTGCAGAAAGAACAGGATTAGTCTAATCCAACAATCCATTCCCTCTATTTTTATTTTTTTTTTAGTACATTTTCCATTATGTTTAATTTAATGAAAAGAACATATAGAAACAATTTCTGTTTTGTGGAAGGAGAGGTGTCAATCTCTTCTGCTGTGTCTCGAGTGAAAGCATGAAAGGAAATGGCCTCAAATTGCACTAGAAAAGGTTCAGATTGGACATTGAAAACAATTTCCCTGTCAGAGCGGTGAGCCTTGGGATGAGCTGCCCAGGGAGGTTTGGAGTGGCTGGAATTGTCCAGAGGAGTCTGGAGGTGCCCTTGGGGACAGGGTTTGGGGGATTCTGGTGCTGCTGGGGTGGCACTGGATGCTCCTCTTTCAACCGTGATGATTCTGCGCTTAATTATAATTATTTATTCTTTTAATTTAGTTACTTTTCTGTTGTTCTTTCACTTATAAAGTGCTGAGCTTGGTTACAAAGCCCAAAGCTGAACCCAGAAATCCAAGAGTGGATTTTTGGAGGTGATTTTTACAGCTGTGCGTTTCCCCCACCCTGAGAAAACCACAAAATTCAAGCTTTGACCTTTTATCATCCCCTTTCCCCCGAGGAGCTGTGCCTGTCCTGCCTGCACCAGCTGCTCTGGATGGACTGGAGGAAGCACAGAGCAAATCCCCGACACTTCTGTGGTGGGGAAGCAGCTGGGACATCTCTCAGCATCCCAGCGAGGGGAGGAGCAGAGGGCAGGGATCTCTTGGAAGCAGGAGGGCAGTGTTGCCACGCTGTACGACTCTCACTGCTTGGATTTGAGTCTCAATGCTCTGGTTTTGCTCCTCCACTTTAAATTTATGTTACGGTCTCACAAATTCTTGAGTTCTTCAGTACACTAAGCTAACAAGGTGAAAAAAATTGAGCTTAAGGTTTCTTCTTGCAAGGCTTTTTAAGTGTAACCTGCTTGTTATTTAATGCTACATGGATTATTTTTGCTTTTGATTTAATAATTAACAATTTGTGGTCCTCATTGCAGACTTTTCTATCTAATCCCACAGTATCACCTAAACTTAAGAAGAAGAAAGTGAAAAAGAAGGACAAGTCTATGTCCTAAAACTTCTATCTTTCTTTATATATTACTGTATCTTAAAACTTTAAAACTGTAAGTGTTCTACTATGTGATCTAACACATATTTTTTATTTAAACTACATAATTATAATCTTAGTTCCATCACTCAATTTTGGGAGCCTCCTCCACAGCCTCAGCTCAGCGCAGTGTTCTCCTGGGGGCCAGTGCCTGGCAGCACAAAAAGCCTGAAATTCTCTTTGCCCAGGGGTCCAACATCAAAGTTTTTCTTTCTGGCACCATTTGAAAACGGAGCTGTGTTTTGTTTTTGTCTCTAGTACAAAATGGCATTTTTTGGACCAATATTTTTGTTCACATTGTATTCTTCATTTTACAAATTATGCATTTGAGCAGCACTGCTGTTACCATGAGTGTGCTCTTTTCTATTGTTCCCAAAATGAGTTCCATTAAATCCCAGAAGGGTTTAGGTTGGAATGAACCTTCAAAATCTTCTCGTTCCAACCCCCTGCAGTGGACAGGGACACTTTCCACTAGACCATGTTGCTCCAAGCCCCATCCAACATGGCTTTGGGCACTTCCAGGGATGATTTCATGCAGAAAATAGAGGTGAAATAGAATAGGATCTACTTAGTGTATATTCTTTAGACAGAGGTTTCATCTGGGGAGAAAAAAAAAATAATCTGCTGATCAGTTGACAGCATTTTAGCTCACTTTAAAAATAATATATGAATTTAACTAGCAGACCTCCAGCCCGTATGTAGACACATACCTAAGCACATACCTACTATGCCAAGGCATATTAGACTGATTTATTGAATTACAATTTTATTTTTATGCTGGCTGCAAAGTGTCAGTTTTTAAATTATTCACTTCCTAGAGAAAAAGAGAGCCAATATTTGAAATTATTGTTGCTGTCAATTCCCCTCAGTGCTGGTGAAATCAGGAAGAATTTATGTTTGACCAAGTGAACTGGGCACTCAGAGATCCCATGGACCTGGCTATAATTTCCTCACACCCCGCAGGCAGGCCAGTCCTGCACCTGGTGAGTGAATTTTGTGGTGGCCATGAAGAAGGAGCTCCGAGCTGAAGTGGCAGAAGGTAATTTTCAGCACCAGGTTTTGTCCTTCTGGGCTTGCAGGGGGTGTTGGCACCTCCAGACGCTGCCTGAGTTCAGAACTTCTGGTTGCTGTTGCTTTTCCAGGTGTGGTGAGAAGCGTGGGGTGCCTGGCCTGGCAGCCAGGGGCTGTGAGCAGAGACCACTGGAGGCTGGGGCAGAATAAAACTGCCTGAGGAACTGGGAATTTATGCACAGGATGCAGAGAGAGACCAGAAATCCATTAAAATCCCAGGGTGCAGACAGAGCAGGGGAGAGCGGGAGGGGGGAGAGGCAGCACAGCAGTTGGATTTCACAGGAACAGAGGATCAGAGAATCACAGGATCACAGAATCAGAGAATCACAGGATCACAGGAACAGAGAATCACAGGATCACAGGATCAGAGAATCACAGAATCAGAGAATCACAGGATCACAGAATCAGAGAATCACAGGATCACAGGATCACAGGATCAGAGAATCACAAAATCGCAGGATCACTGGATCACAGGATCAGAGAATCACAGAATCAGAGAATCACAAAATCACAGGATCACAAGGTTGGAAGAGACCTTTTGGAAGGAGATTTTCTGGGCAGGATAATTGCAAGCCAGAAGAAGGTCCAGTGGGAAGGGCAAGGGTACTGGGGCTTGTCCAGAGAAGGGCAATGGAGCTGGAGAAGGGTCTGGAATATGTGAGTTATGAGGAGAGGCTGAGGGAGCTGGGAAGGGGCTCAGCCTGGAGCAGAGGAGGCTCAGGGGGGCCCTCAGGGCTCTGCACAGCTCCTGCCAGGAGGGGCAGGGACAGGAGGAGAGGAAATGGCCTCAAATTGCACCAAGGGAGGCTCAGGGTGGAGACTGGCAAAGAAAATGCCCGGTCAGAGCAGTGAGGCCTTGGGATGAGCTGCCCAGGGAGGTTTGGAGTGGCTGGAATTGTCCCAGACGAGTCTGGAGGTGCCCTTGGGGACAGGGTTTGGGGGATGCGGGTGCTGCTGGGGTGAAGGTGGCACTGGATGAGCTTGAAGGTGTTTTCCAGCCTGGATTATTCCTGATTCTGTGATTCACTGTTTTGCTGTAGGCACTGCCTTGTCCCACAGACCCTCAGACCAGATTGTTCATTCTTCTCTGCTCGTGTCCCACAGATTTTAAAGCCACAGTGTCTGTGGTAGCCCCTCCATTCCTTGATCCCCAAGGTTCTCCTTGCCCCTTGGCTGCTGTTTGGTGTCAGCACAGTCTGAAGGCTCCCCTGAGCTGGGACCTGGCCGTGCTGGAGGTGATGGGTGGCTCCAGAGAGCTGGAGGAGCAATCCCTGAAGGAAAATGTGCAGTGTAAAATCTGGCAGGTGGCACTTGGTGTTTGTGTAGCCCTTCCTTATTCTGCACCCTGGAGTAAAACACAAATTCTGTGTCTCCGTTTCATGAGGACCATGCCAACAATAAATGCCCAGAGCAGCTGTGGCTGTCCCTGGATCCCTGGCAGTGCCCAAGGCCAGGTTGGATGGGGCTTGGAACACCCTGGGACAGTGGGAGGGGTCCCTACCATGGCAGGGTGTTGGAGCCCTGGCTCCTCTGCAGGAGTTCACAACCTCTCTGAGGGCTTTGCTGTATTTTTGTGTGTGTTCTTTTTAGTGTGACCAGCACTGGACCCGTGGGCTGTAAAAAAAACATCATGGGAATAATGTGCTCCACACTGTTGGTTATTATTTTTTTGCTGCCTAACATCCACTGCTTTGAATAGCAGCCGTATTTTTGAAAGTGTGTGTAAAGTAGGGTGGGGAGACATCTCGTTTTAGTGCTGTGAATTTGACTTCCTCTATAGAAAGAGGAACAAACAGCTCCACCTTGCAGCTGTGGAGGATGGAGGAGGACGGGACGTGCTTTGCAGTGAGGTTTGGACTGATGGATGTGGATGGACAGGAGGACACGGGGAAGGCAGCTGGGAGAGTTTGTGAGTGCTGCTGCTGGCTGAACCCAAATTTGAGGGCTCTGCACAGTGGATTTCTGTCCCAGTGTTCCCAGTGAGTGTGGGAGGACTGGTCATGCAGATCATTACTTGTCTGTGATCACAGTTATGAGTTTTTGGGTACTTTCCCAGAAAAATTGTGGATGCCCTATCCCTGAAAGTGTCCAAGGCCAGGCTGGATGAGGCTCTGAGCAGCCTGGGATGGTGGAAGATGTCCTTGCCCATGGGAGGGGGTTGGAATTTTAGGATCCTTCCAACTCAAATCATTCTGGGATTCTGGGAAATGGGAAACAAGTCCAAAGGGCTTCATCACTCAGAAATAGGAAAAAACACAGAAGAAGAAAGTGAAAGAGGAAACCAAGCTGTTAGTTTGTTTAATTAATATAAAATATTATCTATAAAATCATAGAATCATGGAATGATTTCTTGGAGGCTGATGAATGGTTTTTAAATGCAGATTGATCATCCTAAAATTCAACATGTGCTTTCAAGGGCAAAGCTTTATATTTTACTGATAGATCTTGTTAGTGAAGGACTGCAAAGGCCCTACACTGAACCCAGGTGAGGGATTGAGTTATTTCTTTTCACAATTACCACTCTTCTCAGTTATGTAGTATTTTACTGGGCTTTGTGAAAACTCCAGCTCTAATGTTCAATTCTTCTAAGGCCTGACCGTATCTTGTGCTTCTGCAAAGTCATAGAAAAAGCATAAAATTCACAAAATCAGAGATTTTTTTGGATTGGAAAAGCCCTCCCAGCCCACGGAGTCCCAGCTGTGCCCAGTGCCCACCCTGTCCCCAGCCCAGAGCTCTGAGTGCCACCTCCAGGGATGGGCACTCCAGAGCTCCCTGGGCAGCCCCTGCCAAGGCCTGGCCACCCTAAAATTGTTCCAAATTCTGTCAAAATCACCAAAGTCTCCAAAAGGGAGAGGTTGTTCCACCAACCCTCCTGCCCTTTAATTGTTGGAAAATTATTTACTGGAGTTTATTTGAGGGGACTCAGTATTTGGGTACACGATGGAAGAACAGAATTTGCCATGCAAGCACAAACACCAAGGGAGAGAGAAAATAACGTTGCTGCAGACTGGCTGATTATTTGTCACACAAGCAAATCTGTATTTAGAGAGCTCCATAAAAAAAAATAAAATACAGTTTCCATAGTGAAAAGTGAGAACACCCACCAGCATTAGGCAGTTAGGAACAACCAGTTTATGTGCAAGGAGGAGAAACATAAAGAATACCCTTCAGTTTTCCTAACCACTGTTTTCCTTGGACTGCCAGGCACGCCGAATGTTCCTGGGAAAACTGGAAACCTTCTGCAGTGAGCTGAAGAATTCAGATCCACGTCTTTCATTGTCACTGGCTGAGTGCACGTATTTACTCGCAGGGCACTTTTATGCAGTGTGATGGAGACATCAAGCTGGAGCCTGGGCCAGTATTCTCGAAATAACTCACCATTTGGGAGGAGAATAAAGGGTGTTAATCTCAGCTCCTTGGCTGGAACTCCCAGTAAAGTTTTTACTTCTCCGCTCCCCAAGAATAAGCGCAGTGTTCCACAAGAAATAATTCATATTCAGAGTGTTACTCCGTATATAAAATTTCAGTGCACCAGCGCACAACTAATCCTTAGAAGGGAAAGTTGCCCTCAAAAATCCAGCCAGCTTCGCAGTGCTTAATGTACATGGACTTGAATGATAGGCAAAATGTTGGAAGAATTAAGTTAAATTTTTTTCTTTTTTTTTGGGGGGGGTGGGGAACGCTAGGAAAACTCTTGGGCAAATCTTTTGCAGATGGCAGACAGCTTAATTGCTGTGGTAAACTTGTCTGAGATCTCTGGAACAATCTGGGTGCTGCAGTAATCCGTGGAACCCAATGGGCCCAGGTTCCAGTGGCCCAGAGCAAGACATGCAAGTCTTCATCCTGCTTAAATTTCACCCAAAATTTTGGGGGTGGGTTTTTCCTGCCTTGTTTTTTTTTTTTTTTGTTTTTGTTTTTTGGGTGCATTTTTTCCATTTT
>VWZN01008039.1:492182-507662 GCA_013396955.1 Regulus satrapa
TTTTTTTTTGGTTTTTTGTTTTTTTGGGGTTTTTTTTTTTTTTTTGGTTTTTTTGGGGGTTTTTTTTGGGTTTTTTTTTTTTTTTTGTGTATTTTTTCCATTTTACTCCTTTTAACCAATTAAAAAGTTGTGCATGTATTATTTGGGCAGGGAAGAAACGGAGGCCTTGACCAAAGTGAATGAGGTTCCTCTCTCCCAGATGCCTCCCTGGAAAGCTTTGTGCTGTCCACAGCTGGACAAAAACAGGAAAAAAAAAAAAAACCTTTTTTTTAATTTTTAAGAAAACAACACCAACCAGAGGAGCACAATGGGGGAAGTGGCAGGGGTGTCGTGTGACTTCTAGTCCACACTCACCAGTTTGGAGACCAAATTTTGGGTCTGTCCCATGAAAGGCCAGGAGCCAGACTCGATGATCCTTGTGGGTCCCTAGATCTCAAAAAAAGAAACATCTCTCTTTTTTTTGTTTGTTTGTCTCAGACATATGTTGCTTTTAAAAGCTAACAAAGTGGTGGGGATGATTTTACAGGTGGGTCCTGATCTGGTCTCTCTCACTGCACATTTTTCCCCTTCAGGGACAATCTTTGGAAGTGAGCGATTCCCCAGAGGATAATATGACGTCAGGACAAAAATAAACTTGTCAGAAGGGTTGGGATGGGGTTGTAGAGCAGCGTTATTCCTCAAAGTATTAAAAAACCCCAAATCCTTGCATGTTTCATGACCTATCAGGTGGACCCCCCCCATTTTTAGGGTTTTCCCCTGCATGATGAGCACAGGCCACCAAACCACGGGAGTTTTCAGCATGCAAGGTGGATGCTGCATCCCAGAGAAGGGGGATCCATGCTAGGGCACCCCAGGGAAGGGTCTGTGCTCCTTTATTATTTCCTTACCGAAGCTTTTCAGGAATCCCAGTGGGGACAGGCGTGGTGAGGGGGCTGTGTGGGGTCACTGGGGAGGGGAAGGGGCAGCGGAGCTGTGCCAGCCCATTATCCTGTGGGCAAGGCAGTGGGAAATCCCACTGTGAGCTGGGTTCAGGGGCTTTGGGAGCTCAGGCTGAGGAGGAAAAAGAGCTACCCATGGGGACCCTGCTCTGGGGGACATCCTGTGTCAGCATGGCCATGGATTCTGGAAGGGGTAAAGGTCTCCTTCTCCATCTGCACCATGGAGGGAGGCACTGAACTGCCAGAGAGAGGCGAGCTGGGCGATGGTCCCCCCACCACCGGCACTGGGGAGGGTCATTCCCCCACCAGAATCCACTACTGCCCCAAGGAAACCCCTCTGAGGTGCCACTGCTCTGGTTGTGGGGGAAGCTGAGCTCTGCTGATGCACCTGTGGCATCTGTCTTTAGAGAGCCAAGCAAACAAACAATGGTTCGAGGCAGGTGCTGCCACCAGTCGCTTGCTGGCTGAACTGGGAGCAGAACAGGAGGAGTTTTTGCTGCCTCCCCTCTCTTTCCCTGCCCCTGCACTCTCACTCTGCTGCCAAAGGTGCTGCTTTGGGCTTCCCTGCACACTGAACCTGGTTTTCCCCCCAGGCTGCACCTGGAGGAGGCAGAGGATTGCGTTCACTGCAGTTCCTGGCCTTCAGGAGTGAAGTTGCTTTTGTCTCAAATAACCAGCACCTTTCTGGGCATGATTTTTAAACACCTTAGCAGCCTGCTCATCCATCTGCTAATCTGTGTCCAAATGCTCTCTGCCAGGCTGTCCCTGCTGATGAGTTGCAGCTCCAGTGAGAAGTACAGTGCTGGAGATTTTTGGGTGGTCCTGTGGGAATCAGGTGTTTCTGTTTGAAAATTCCCCCCCTTTTTTTTTTTTTTTTAAATTTTTATTTGGTCGTTGTTGTTTGCATTTTCTCCCTGAACACAGAGCACAACCTTCTGCAGAGCAGCTGACAGGGCCAGGTGAGCTCAGGCACCTGGAATATCTGCTCCCGCTGGGATTTTCCAGCTGCCAGAGGGAGGTGTGTCTCTCCAGAAGAAACTGGGGTTCCTGCACAGTTGTTGTGATTAGCAGCAGCCCTGTCTGCCTGAAAAAGGGCAAGCTGTGTGAGTGGAGCAAGCATTTCTTGTGCCACTCTTGCTTTTCTTCCCTCTTTTGGTTGGCATTTCGGCCTCTTCCCTGCATGCCATAAGCCAGCTGAGCTCACGGGTGGTGTAAGCACCACACAGCCTGCCCTGGGAGGAAGTTCTGGGGAGAGCAGGGTGGGAAGTGCAGACTGTACCCAAAAAAGGATGAGGAAAGTGCCTCTCTGGTCATCAGTAGCTGCTGCATGAGCAGCTCTGACTCAGCTGGAGCCCCACAGGAGATGCTGCAGAAGTCACCCATCCACATGAACCCACATTTTCCATGACAGCATCGGGGGGAACCCTCTCTGATCACCACATTAAACAGGATTTTTGGTCATGTCTGCCATGGGACTCTGCTGTCACAACAGAAGGCTGCTGTTCACTGTGATGCCTCGCATGAAACCCCCTCTCTAATCAATGGAGAGAGCAGGAACTTCCAGAGAGTGATTCCCAGCCCATGGTTTGGACGTGGATTTGCTTTCAGGTCCTTCCAACTCAGCCCATTTTCTTATTCCGAGTTCCTCACAGCAAGGAAGCCATGGCTTTAATTGTGCTGAAACCTAAAATGACTTACCCGTGTTTAAGGCCTCGTGAGAGAAAAATCATTCTTCACTTTTGTGTGTCTGAGATGAATTTGATTTAACAGTGAGTGGATTATGAAGAGGTGGAAACCAGCACATGATCCATTGTAATATCCAAGTAAAAATACAAATATCATGTTCTTCATTTATCAGGGGAGGTCAAAATAGCCCATCTCTGGGTATATTTCTGTTGCAGGGCCTCTTAAAGGAAGAAACAAAATCAAAGCAGCAGTCAGTGACAGCAGATTCAAGTTCTCTTGTCGCTTTTTCCTTTAGTCCTAAGTTCATTGTGGTCTCCAGTCCACCTCACTCTGCTCTACTGGCAAGTTTCAAATCAATAACCTCTTGCCTTGCTGTTCACCTGCCTAGAAAATACATTTTTTTTTCTTTAAATATGCACTTCCCGAGCATAGCTGACTACTGGAGTGAGTAGGAGTTTTGTAAAAGGAAACACAATATGATTCAGCTCTGAAAGGTGGGGAAATATCATCCTCAGATACTCAGAGGAAAAGGCTTCAAGTTGTTTTTTCCTGTATGTGTCCGAGTCAGATTTAGTTGACAGCTAATGTTTCTAGCCAGATAATGAGTGTATTGCTCAGAAATTAGACACAGAGGACTTTTATGGGCTTTTCTTAAGGCCCTTCCTCTTTTTACAGCAACATGTAATTCACAGCACTTCTCTCTCCATTATGACAAGGCAGCAGGTGTTCAGTTAAACTGAATGATTGTCAAATGGTTTTAATGGTTGAGAGAGACAATCTATAAAGGGCTGAGAGCCAATATTTTAGGGTCAATTCAGAAAAAAAAAAAGGTATTTCAAAATAATGGAAATTTGCTTCAAGTGGGGTCAAATGTTACTGGATTCAAGAGAAGAAATGCAATGTTTTGATGGAATAATGGAAAAATGTGTCTTGCAAGGATCCTCTGGAGGCTCCTACCCCCAGATCCACATCCCAGTATGGGTGACTGCAAATTCAGGTGGCCCAAGTGTTTTCTGGTTGAGTTTTTCAGTTTGGAGGCTGCAGAGGAGATTGTCACAGCTGCCCCAACTCAATCCAAGATGAAATGCTGGTTGTTTATCCTGGAGAAAAGGAGACTCAGGGGTGATGTTATCTCTCTCTACAACTCTCTGAGAGGTGGCTGTGCTCAGGTGGGGTTTGGTCTCTTTCTCCAGACAGCACTGACAGAAGGAGAGGACACAGCCTCGAGCTGTGCCAAGGGAAATACAGCTTGGATATCAGCAGAAAGTCTTTATTGAAAGAGTGATAAAGTACTGGAATGGTCTGCCCAGGGAAGTGTGGAGTCACCATCCCTGGATGGGTTTATAAAAGGATTGGATGTGGCACTTGCTGCCAGGGTTTAGGTGAGGGGTTTGGGCTGGGGTGGACTCGATGGTCTTGAAGGTCTCTTCCAACTCTGTGATTGTGTGAGGGACTGCTGCCCCTGGATGGGTGCTTGGCATGGTGCAGAATCCCCAGGCCCACCAAGGGGTCTTCCAGAGGCAGCTGGACCCTTTCCTGACCTCGGGAATCTCTTTAAATGCAGGGATTTCAGGACTCTTTCTTTGATAACTTTGCGTTTTCGTTTGGTGTTGAGTGGACAAAGTCATCGCACTTTGTTGTGTGTTCAAACCTAAACTCCAGTGCTCTCATCAAATCCTTAAAATTCTAAGGAACGTGGGCTTTTCATGATCCATGGACAAGAGAACATGCTTCCAAGCAGGATTTCTGCAGCCTTCTTGCTTTGACACTGGAAACATCCTCACACAGAGCAACGGTCACACAGAAATTGCTGTAATCAACTGTTGTGTTTTTAGAAAGCTAACAAGGTTTATGTGCTGTGGGTACAGCTTTGGACAAAGTCAGTGTGTGTGGGTTTGTGTTTTTAAAAATCCCTTTTTTTGTGGACTTTTTTGTAAACATTTCTCCACAAAGGGATGAAGTTTGTTTTATCCCAGGTCAGTTCTTCAATCTTCAATGGCATAAAGATTAATCTGAGTAAAACTATTAAATCTTGTAAAGGTTTCCATGTCTTAAATTAGTTAAAGAGCCCTTTATTTTTCCCTCCTCTTTTTACCCATCACATTTTTATTAGATTCTTCCCTTTCCCTCCTGGTTTCCTTCTCCTGGTTTGGGGGTCAGTGAGCTGTCGGAAGCAATGCTCCCTTCAGTGGGAAAACTGAGGTTTACTTTTGTCCAGACATTTTTATTGTCTTCTTAGTGAGGTTGTTGGTCTTTTAACAAATCTGCGACAGAAAAAAAAAAAAAAATACCCCAGCAGTTCCTAGCTCTGTCCATCTATTTTTATTTGAGGAAAATACTCAGTGCTGGTTTCTTTTAATAGAAGGGAAAATATTTGTGAAGTTTGAGCAGAGAGTCACAATTTATCCTTTCTGTTGTGGTGAAGAGGTAATAGTGAGAATTTTGTGTGTGGATATCCCTTAAAATCTTCAGGAAGAAATACCATTCTTGGCTTATTTTGTGAAGTTCAAAATGTGTGGTTAATCTGTCAGACCTGATCAGAAACTTTAAAGTTTTGAGTGACTAAATGTGGGAAGATTTTGGTCTTGGAGCTGGGTGTGTCATGTTAACTCACAATATACTGAAGAAATTACATCATGAGGTAAAATGCTGAGCAGATCCTTGCATTCAGTGGGTTATAACAGAGCATGATGCAGAGATTTACCCCAAGGATTTGGGATCAGAGCCAGGGAGGAGGTAACTCCTGTGTTGTTGTGGTTGCCAGAGCTGATATTTAAGAAAAAAACCCTGTGGTTTGGTCAGAGTGGGGTGGGAAGAAGCAACCTGTTCCTTCATGTTCCATGAAGGGCCTAAAGAAGTGGCT
This sequence comes from Regulus satrapa, assembly GCA_013396955.1. Classification (NCBI taxonomy): domain Eukaryota; kingdom Metazoa; phylum Chordata; class Aves; order Passeriformes; family Regulidae; genus Regulus; species Regulus satrapa. Next base: position 497,670 of record VWZN01008039.1, read on the forward strand.
GAACTGAGAGAAGGGGTGGCTCCTAAAGGATAGGAGCAGAAAATCACAGTGTGAAACTCAAACTCTGATTTACCAGGAGAAAGAAGAGCAGCTCTGAGTGAAGGCACGGTGAGTGAGAAGAAACAGTAGAAGGAAATTTGTGCATTCATTTAATTGTCATTTGAACACGTGCTCAAAGTGGCAAAACAGTGAAATAAACTATCTTGAGCATCTGGAGGAGGAAGAATGGCCCTGACAGTCACACCTCACCCATGGTGGCAGCTCTAATCATTCACCTGAAATGATCTGAAGACCTTGCCTGCACTAGGTAGAGCAGTGCAAGCCATGAGCGTTGGTGTTCCTTAAGAAATGCTCCCCATCCATCTGGGTCATTACCCTGTTGGCTTTTCAGTGGTCCCTTTTAAATTTAAATGTTGTCTTCATAAAAAGCTTGACTACATCCTTTGCATTTCTGAGTATCTAAAGCCACGGATGGATTGTAGTTGGAAATCTCCCTCAGGCCACCTGTGTACCAGATAAGTTTGCAGAGACTTTGGGGAAGGAAGTTCAGGTCTCCACAGTGATCCCCATCTGTCCAGGCCTTCTCTTTAGATCAAGCTGATGTGGTTTCTCAAGAGAAACTGGAGAGGCCAGGAGAGGTTTGTAGTGAAAATCCAAAGGCGTCTGATCAAGCAAGGCTGATATTAATAATCCCAGCTGGTTTTGACAGAATCCACATAAAAATCCTTGTCCCTACAATACCTAATGCAGGAACTGGCCTGACCTGACCCCCCTTATAAACCAAACCCTTTAGGATCACACATTTCAAATGAGGGGGAGGAAAGAGACACCTCTTACCAGATGGGAACAGCTCTGAGTGTACATTAGAAGAGACAGCAAAGCCCTGTGAGAGCTGTGACGTGGTCTGGTTTCAGTGGATCAGGTATGAAAGGAGATTTTTGAGTCCGTTTCTTGGGAATGGAAGCCTTATGGCTGTGGTTGGTTTCAGCACATCTTGCTTACCCAGAGGATGGTACCATCATCTCATATTTCAGGGATCTGAGGAGAATTAGCCCCGTACCAGGCAGGACAAGGTGAAGAGGAAGGACCAAGTCCATGTATGAAGCGATTTGGTTTCACCTGGGATTGGATTCACCTGAGAAAGGATAGCCATGGCTCCTGGTCACAAATGTGTAAAGAGGGCTCGCTATGAAGTAGCAAAATAGTCAGGATACAGCCCAGTGAAACTGGTGCTGAATTTGCACACTTGCCACCTCAGCAAGGTGAATCTTTCAGGTTTCTGAGGGCTGGTGAAGGTATAGAAACAGGGTTTTCTCATTCGTGTTTCAGTGGATTCTTTCCATCTTCTAGAATTGAGCCAATTATTTGTTATCCCACCTGGCATCCTTGGGACATCAAAGTATTCCAAATGGTGGGAACAACTGTGGACAGTCAATTACTTCTCAAAACATGGAGATGACACAGCACTGTGCTCATTTATCTGAGAAGCTGAGGAAAATATGGTGTGTTGGTCAGAATTCCTCTCATTTTAGGAATCTAAGCTTTAAAATTATTGTGTTTCTGGATGGTAACAGTGGTATTGCCAGAAATAATCCAGGTTTATGACTGAATGCTGACCTGGCATGGTGGCTGTCTTTTCCCACTCGGGTTCCTGGGCTGGATTAGTTCTGGAAGATCAATGGGTTTTACAGTCTCATCTGCAGGTGTCTCAGCTACAGGTTAGGATAGGAGCCTCCAGACAGAGCTGAGGGGCTGGTGCAGGCAAAAAGGGATTTTGGGGAAGTCAGGTGCCCAAAGGGAGAACGTGATGTGAGACCAGACCAGGACCTGCTGGGTCTGTGCTTCATGGACCGACTCCCCCTGGCTCATGGGTGGTGGGTTCACAAACACCACAGGGAGAGGCTGACCAGCTGTTGCAAGAGGGATCTGTGGTAGGAATCTGCCAGGCTTGGACACTCCTGAGCTGCTTTTGGGTTCTGGCAGTAAAACAAGGGGTGAGAATCACTTCCATTGCCTGTACAAGGAGAGAAATTGTCACAGCCTTTTCTCTGACCTGCCACATCACAGACTGTTAAATGCCACTCAGTTGAGGGCTGGAGACTGCAAATATTTTCCCCAAACATGAATAGGGTTTTTTTTTCCCTACTTCTTCCTGCCTGCTTGACTGAGCAACCTGCCACAGTTCATCAGCACTGAGGAAAAGAAGGTGACGTGCCACCGAGGTAAAGGAGATTTCTTTATTAAAGCTTTTAGCACACAGCTCTGCTCTCTCCCTTGGGTGCTGACATGAGAGGAGAGCATGGACAAAGAGCTCAAATGAAGCAGAGCCACGGCAGTGGGGGTCAGGTGTTTGCCCCATCGTTTCTTGCTGCATCAGAGGCATGGAAGCGCTGGCTCTATGTGAGTGAACTCTGGGAACGTGCAATAGTAGTTACTGTATGCTAACCAAAACCCTAATGTGTTATTCCTGGCTTTTATATACCTGGTTACCCATGGATAAAGCTATAGGATATTTATTACAGCGGGGCAAGACTGCTTTGTAATCTGAATATGCTGCATTCACACCAGTGACTTGAACAAAGTGTTTCTTCATTTCTCCGGCCATTAATGGTTTTCTCATAAGAAACCATGAAGTCAGTTTTGTTGTGTTTGTCAGCTGGGTTTTTGACTGCATGTATTTTGTTCCACAAAGGGGTTATTCAAAACCTCCCCTCCAGTCTTAATTAATTGCAGACCCGGTGGAAGGCGAGCCCAGTGGGGCTGGAGGGGTTCCCGTCTGGTTTCCATTTCGCCCGCGGGCGGTGTGTGGAATCACGGCTGGCTCCTGGCACTGGGACCTGGGCTGCTCGGCCCTCAGAGGGCTGGGATTGACAGGCACTACTCCTACATCTATTTATTTATTTCATTATTTACTTTGATCAGCCTCCAGCCTGCGCCCAGGGTGCTCACTGGGGGCAGAAAGTAGCTTTGTGCTGGCTAAAGAGGATGACGATCCCAAACAACCCCACTGCTTCCACACTATCTCCTTTGGATAAAGCCTGTGTGACTCTTTTGGAGACAAACTCCCTATTCATAGCACTTAAATCCTGTGCTTTTTAGCTGTGCCTGCTCTCAGCTCTCGGTCTGTTCCAGGATTTCGCCTCTGCCAAGGTCTCCTACCAGGGAACCACTCAAAGCGAGGGGATTCACGGTGGTGCCGCTGCTTCCAAAATGCCACCGTGTGTTTTACTACAGCTGTGAAAGTCAGACGTGGAACAGTAACATTCCCTGTGAAAAAAGAACCCAAACCCCATCCTCAATAAATGTGCGTAGTGTCTGAGTGCCCTGGCTGGCTTCAACTCCTCAGAGCCTCTACCTACCCTTTTAATTTATGCATTTCATCTGCCTGCTGTAAATATACCCAAAGCCTGGAGAATGCTTCTGCTTCCCCAGGGGAATATTTTCTATTGAGCTTGGCTGCGCTGAGCTCTCTTTGGCAGATGAGTTATGAAGAGCAGACTCATAAAAGCAGGAGGCTCTTCCAAGCATTGCACAAGGGTTGGGATGAAAGGTGGGCCCGCGGTCACGCTGCCCTCATGGAAAACGCACCTCACTGCAAAGCAGGCTTGAAAAAATTCTGCTGAAATTCTTCCAGAGTTCTGTGGAAATGCCATCTCCCCTGCTGGCTTGCACTTGGAATGGTGGTTTTGGGGCTAACTAAAAACAGAGGCCAAACAAAATTAAAGGAATAAAAATGGGTTATATTTATTGAAGGGCCTTCAGGTACATCCAGGGCAGATGAAGCCCCCCAGAGGCTACACCCAAAATGGATGATGGGTCACAAGTTTTCACACTTTCATAAGTTTGGCCCATTTGGATATTATTATTGGGGACTAATCTTCCAATTGCAGCTTCAAGTTATAAAGTAATTTACTCTGAGTTTGCTTTCCCCAACTCACTTTTGTTTACATTTCTCAGGGCCTGGGACAGTGAGGTGTCCTTGATTCCTAGGCCTGGAAAGGAATTGTGTCTGACCAAAGTGGGAAAGCAGCAGCCTAACAGTGCATATGGAGTCTAGAGTTGCACAGTAAAGAATTGCAGGATTACAAATAGATGAAAAATATAAAAGCTGAAATCCTAAGGCATCACTTGTGGGGAGACTGAGGTATTGAGATCCACACTCTCCAAAACCAGGTGGGAAATCCAGTTCTCACCACACACATTTTATCCTCATGGATAAAAAGGTCTCGTGCTCTGCTGGGTTCCAGGCTAAGAAACAAGAGAAAACATGCTTTCTGCTTCAAGCAAATTTCAGTGGGGTAAATTAAAAGTCAGACGTAAAAAAATGCCTCAGGAAATGCCAGGGATGGTCCTGGCACGGCGCAGCACAACATTTTGTTATTTGGTATTTTGGTGCCTCCTGCACAGACAGACAGGAAGATTTCTGAGCATTGCTGCAAGCAACCCTGCAGCATTTCTGATTCTATAAGAAGGATGAAATGACAAAAAGGATTAGAAATTATCCCAGCAGGTGAGGGGACAGCAGAGACACGGCGCAGAGCTGCGGCAGGACTTACCAAGTGCTAAATCTAATAATGATGTTGTGACTGGACATTCCAGGTTGAAACGCTTATTCCAGCACCTTCCTTTGCCTGTAGGTTGTTACTCAGGACATGAGGGGAAATTTCCCATGCTGGGTTGGAAGTTTCACAGCCTCCCACCTCTCCCAGCAGGCAGAGGGCTCTGGCACCAGTTACCCCAAGGCAGTGAAAACTGTAAAAAAGCTGTATGATACTGCACAGGACCTAGAATGATCAGCTCCTTCTGTGGGGAGAAGAGCAGGAGATTATTCCTGCTGGAATAATGGTGGCTGAGGGAAGCTGGGAGGCTTTTGGAGAGCTGTGCCTGCACGTTCCTGCTGAGCATGGATGGAACAGAGCAAAAGGAGCTGAGCAAAGGATGGTCAGCAATGCACTGGAGTGTCAGGTGGAATTCATCACCATAAAAGTGATGCTGCAAAAAAAAACCTGTGCTGATGCCACGTGTAAAAAAAATAAATTTAAATTCTGTTTTGCAGGTGACCAGGACCTGCAAGACAGCTCTGCTTGGGCTTGGTCTAAGAGTATTTTTATGCACATCTCTCACTGGCATCCCAACTGCTATGAGTGAAATTTCAGTGTTGTCACTCATGGAAAACCTCTTTGTGCCAATGTCTGGGCTCTAATAATAGTCCCTGCTGTTTGCTGGTGTTGGCATGTGTGCTTCTGGAAGGAATGGCTCTTGGAAAGGATGGTTATTTCACCCTCTGTAGCTCCTTTTTCTCTTCTTTTTGCTCCATTAGCATTCAAGATAAGGAAATTACAAATTTCTACTTCAACAGTTCAGAGCTCTCTAGGTTTGGTGGCTGTGTCTCCTCAGTGATATTTTCTCTTGTACCCCAGGTGTGCTGCTGAAGGAATTTGGGTCCCATCATGCTGATGCTGCACAAGAAGCTGCTCTTTAATATGCCTTTTTAGGTGAAAGGGGTTTCCCAGAAAAATGGGCTTTCCATATATTGTCTACTTAAATTACTAAGCAGCTCTAATTAACTATTAAGCAAGCAGCAAACACTTATTACCACAATCTGGTGAAAATTAAAAAAAAAAAAAAATCATTCAACTAAAATTTTTATGAAAATGTATAAAATAATTCCATATAAAAGGAAAGTGAGGTCCTAGGAAACCGTGGCACAAGCAAGAGGTAGCAAAAAATGGGGAAAACCAAGCAGAAAAATTGACAGTCTTCAGCAGATGAGTGCAGTTTGCCTTCTGTGCAGACTGCAGAAAAATACTGAATATCCAAATGAAATTACTAAATCCTGAGGGGAAAAGAAGCCTCCATCCTGCTCCTGTTTTCCAGGAGTTCAGGGTTCAAGCATGTGAGATCTGTTGACTCCACCAAATGATTTTGGGAGCTGAGGGGTTTGGGGATCATTTAGAAGTAAAAATTCTGCCTCGGCCAGCCCTGTGGGTGTGCAGACATGGTGACCAGTACAGGATACACAAAAACAAATCCTCTGTGTGCTTGAAGGGTTGGTTCTATATTAAGGTTTTTGCTGTCATAAAAAATGTTTTAACAACAACAGCAAGAGAATTCCATCAGCTAAAGCTGACCACAATTATTAGGCAAGAGATTTCTGTGACCAACTAGTTTTAAAAAAACCTCTCATGTCTCACAGCCTCAGCATCAATTTTTGGGATGTGCTTGTGAAAATTGTTGTGGCAGGTGAGTTGCAAGTCTAGGGTTCGACGTGAGAGACATGAAAAAGGAGAAGGAAGGATGGAATTGTGTTTTTAGTGAAATAAAACATACCTTTACCATTCTGAGTCTTTAGAAAGCTTACCTCCTATTTTTAGGAGCTCATTCCATTTGTTGTTGGGTGTGTCTTGTACTGAATCAGAGAGACACGGGCATGGGGGAGCCTCTCTCCACCTCTCACTCAGCTGGGCTGGAATTGTTGGGGCAGAATTAACACTGAAACCACACATCTCATCAGTTTCCCCCTTTATTGGTAACAGCCTTGAACAGTTATTGCCATGCTTCCACAGGAAAAAAAAAATATTTTGAGAGGCATTTAATAAGGCTTGGGGCACTGCTCTAATCAGAGCTGTTTGGTCTGTGTTTGCAGAGAAAAAGAGAAGAGCTGCAGCTCATAAATCCTTCTAAAAATCAGGCAAAGTTTCTTCCAAGCGGGGCAAAGAAGTGGTTCCAGCCTCAAAGAGATTGCCTGAGGAGAAGAAAATAACTCCAGAATACACCTGAAAATACTTTAAAGTAGATGTTGAAGTGATAATATTTTAAAATGGACATAGAAGTCATAAAATCCTGTTAACTTCCACTAGCTATGGGCTAAGCTTTTACTGCAAACCACAACACCCAGCACACAGCTACAAGGAATTCTTGCAAAACACACAGAAAGTGGTGAACTTCAGCTTCAGAAGAAAAAAGCCCAGCTAGAAAACAAATAAAGCAGAACGGTCACATGTAAATAGGGCACCCCAGGGTATCAAAAACAATGAACCTGAAGTTCTGCGATTGTGGCTGGAGGACGTTTGCTCAAGGCAGTAAAAGAGAGGACAGAATTATTATAACATAGAATTATGCCTTCAGGTCTGTGTTTTAGGCCACAGAGTCTCTGAGTGTCCAGCTGGAGAAAGAGAAAAAAAAGAAAAAGATGGAGCTGTGGTGCAGAAGGGAAAGGCTCATCCATCTTCTCCTGTGATCAGAGCAGGATTTGGCCTCCTCCAATGCCTGAGAGGTGTCAGCACAGGCTGAACCTGGAGCCTGAGTGATGTTTCTCTTGACAAGCTGTGTTAACATCTCCTCCTTTCAGACAGATTTAGTCGTGCTCCCAGGAACCCAGACAGCGCTGAAAGCCTGCAGGAGGTTTCTGTACCAGCCTCACCCTTCAGCTGGAACTGCTTGGTGGAAAGGCACGAGGACTTCCTCAGAAGCTGGTGGAGAACACTCAGCTGCTCACCCAGAGATTTTCATAAAGACAGAGCAGTCAAAGAGTTCCCTTTGTGGCTGTCCTGGTCATTGCTGATTGTTTTTCAGGAGTATTTGTGTGAAAACTCTCAGTTTGTCATGCCAGACCTGTCCCACTACCAGCAGCTTTTGTGGTGGTGTCACCTGCAGAGCAAATTGCACAGCATCCCTGGCAGAATCCAGCAGAGGGATAACTCTGGTTAAGAAAATAAAGACATTTTGCTCTCAAACAAATCCTTTGGAAAGATGAAATGATGGATGGGGGGAAAAAAAATGCCTCAAACCATCAGCAGGACTTGGGGAAAATACACATTTCAAAGTTTGCCAGAGTGTGGCAGTGGTCCTTTAGCAAAGGGAAACACAGTTAAGTCTCAGGCTTCACTGTGGAGGTCACTTGGAAGAGGACCCAGACAGCACCTCACAGGGCACACTCAGGATTCAAAACATCTTCGGGACAGCAATTAAATAAAAAAACATCTTAAAACCCAGAAAATCCCTGCAAGATCTACAGTAGCTTGACCTGAGGTGTGACAGGAATGAATTGCTAATAAAACCTTCCAAGGAGGAGGAGTTTAAATGATGCCTTTGACACTTTTCACAGTAAAACAGTTTTCCTAAACACCTCATCTATCTCCCAGGCCGCTCTGGATGTGCTGCTGCTGAGTGATCCTGCAGCCATTAATGGATTGCAAGCCCTGCCTGCCCACTGCAACCATTGTCACAGGATTATCAGCTCAGTATCTTCCCAAGACAATGCCCTCCCTTGAAATATGCCTTGGAATGCACCACCTTGAGTCATGGGCAGAGCTGGAAGCCACCCAGGGCTGGGTACCTCACTGCCTTTTCTTGCACCTGGGGGAATTCCCTGGAAAATCTGCCCTGTTTATTTTTTAAATAATCAAAATTTGGTAGCAAATTAAATTTGCCACCTCCAGCTCAGCTGTGGGGGCACTGCTTTTGCAGGAGCTCTAAAACTGAGAGACAGGGACAAGACGCATCCAAGGGCTCAGTGTGAAGCTCAGTTTGGAAATGTCTGTTCATCCTCTGCCTCAGCCTGGAGGCACCTGGAGTGTCCCACTCACAAGGAGTGGCACAGGAGCCACTGCTGCTGCTTGCACCTGGCCTGGGGATCCCTGTGCTGACCCAAATGGCTCCCCTGGATTTTAGCCAGAGGTTGTTGCATGTAAAATGGAGATGCTGAGCTCTGGGAGTAGGTGTTCCTTCATCTGTGAGATCCTCCTAACCCTTGGGACACGGAGAAGGGAGAAGTAGCGAGATCAAGCTGTTCACAAAAGTGGCTGGAAATCAAGATAAAGATTTGCTGGGAGAGGAAGACAGGGGAGCAAAAAGCTCTTCCTGGAGCAGGGAAACCGTGGGTGAACGGCTCAGTTGCTGCTCTTCCAGGAGGAGCCTGTGTTGAATACCAGGCTGCACTGTAAGAGTGAGCACACCAAACCCAGCCTGGGTTATCCTGTTTCTGCTTTTTGTCACCGCTCTCAAAAACTCACAGGGTTGGTCGGGAGGAGGATGTGGCTCCCGCGTCCTACAAAGAGCACCATGTGAGCTCCCAGGAGCTGCTGGCACTGCTCAGGGAGTGTGTGAGGCAAAGGGGAAGAGTGCTGAAGGGTCACAGGCAAAGAGAAAGAATCGCTGAGCTCAGAGCCAGCTCCACACCCAGCCCACTCCCTTGCAGGTGAAGTGGTTGTTTGTTCCATGAATGGGATTTGCAAGCACTTCTGGGTGTGTGCAGAGCCTGAGACATCGGGTTACTCTGCTGAGTGTTTCTGTGAGTGGTTATCTTGGCACTGGGGTGGGATGTGCCTGAGAGAGACTCTGTCTGCATTTTAAATGAGGCACTGACAGGTGGCCTGAACCTGAACCTGAAGCTATTTTCAGGGTGAAAACCCAGTGGAGAGATTTCCTAAGAAGGAAACATCTGCAATGCTTCTGCTGGAACCCCTTGCCTTCCCAGATGGAAGGGAAGGACAGCATGTACCAGCCAGCACCCAAGCCCCACTCGCTCACTCCCTGCTGGTGGGATTTGGGAGAGAACTGGAGAAGCAAAAGTAGGAAACTTGTGAGTTGAGATGAAGACAGTTTAATAGGTAAAGCAATAACCACATTCACAAGCAAAGCAAATCTTGGAATCCATTCCCTTCCTTTCCCTGTGTTCAGCCATCCCCAAAAAACCCAGGATCCATCACATTTAATAGAGACTTGGGGAGACAAATGCCATCACCCCAAACACCACCTTCCTTCCTCTTCTCCCATCCCCAGACTCTGAGCATGATGCCCTATGGTGTGGGACATCCCCTGGGCCATTTGGGCTCAGCTGTCCTGGCTGTGTCCCCTCCCAAATCTGTGTGCACCCCCAGCCCACTCATCAGTGGGGTGAGAGCAGGAAGAAAGTGTAACTTCCTCTCAGCAATAACCAAAACATCCCTGAATTATCAACACAATTCCAGCACAGATCCAAACCGCGGCCCC
>VWZN01008039.1:507946-528120 GCA_013396955.1 Regulus satrapa
CTCCTGCCAGGAGGGGACAGCCGGGGGGGGTCGGGCTGTGCTCCAGGGAACAGGGACAGGAGGAGAGGGAACGGCCTCAGGCTGGGCCAGGGCAGGCTCAGGGTGGGCACCAGGAGCAATTTCCCCCTGGAAAGGGTGGCCAGGCCTTGGCAGGGGCTGCCCAGGGAGCTCTGGAGTGCCCATCCCTGCAGGTGGCACTCAGGGCGACAGGGTGGGGACAGGGTAGGGATCAAAGTTTGGATGTGATGATCTTGAGGGTCTTTGCCAACACAAATGGTTCTGTGATTGTTTGGTTCAGTGAAGGTGCCCCACACAGGTGTCACCTCCCCACTCCGTGGCTGTGGCCAGTGCAGGGACAGCTCTGGCTGGGAGCTGAGCTGTGATTTGAAATATCCCTCTGTGCCATTCCGGGGCACGCCGTGAACACCAGCCCTGCCTGAGCATAGATGGCGCAACAGTTTCACTAATCACTGCTAATTCCAGCGCCCTGCATCCCAAACTCTCCAAGCTGCTCTCCTCCAACTCCCTGTCTGCACAGGCACAACTCGGCCGGGCTGAAAAGTGGCAAGGTCACCTCTAAATCCAGGGCAGGTCCAGCCGGAGCAGCGTGTCTGACCATGCCCTGAGACCCCAGGCTCTGCCTGACCACAAGCCTGTCCATCCATCCTGCAGGCACAGGAGTGAAGTGAGTGTTTAAAATCCGGCCAGAGGCTGCCAGAGCCCTCAAAGCCCTCTCAAGGCAGGGATTTTGCCGGCACCGATAGGGAAAGCATGCATTCTCCTTTTGCCCACTGTAAACAGATCTGAGGGATTAAGGGGCTGGAACAAGGGCATGCAGGAAGCTGTGGCTGGACTGGGAATTTTGGTGTGGCAGCCCTGGCTTGCCTTGCTGGTCATGGGCAGGCTGCCTACCCCAACAAATAAACAAATTTGCATCTTCTAAGTGCTTATCATGTTACTGAGGTCGGGGATTTGCTTTGCTGTCTCAAGTTCCAGATTTCTATTATTAGGTCTATTATATATCTCTGTGTGTTGAATTTGCCATAATAAGAGATAATAAAAGATGTAAAGAGGTGATGTTGTGTCCCCAGACATTATTTCAATGTGACTGTGCAGTAAGGGTATGAAAGCTGTGCTTAAACCAGGCTGTTATTTTAATATATCTATTTTAGCAAGCTCTAAAATCCAGAAAAGGAGCTATAAATAGATTACATATTAGCATTGAGTCTCACTGTAAATGAACTGGGAGAAAACAGAGTAGGAGCACGGCTGAATGAACAGGGAGATAACAGTGTTGGGCAATTCCATTTCAGTTTCCTTCCATTTGCTGGACGTGTGTTTCTTCAGCTGGTGTGTGTCAACATTTCACAAGGCGGTTCCTCGCTGGTGTGTGCGTGCAGATCTCTCTCCTCTGATATCACAACGCCAGGGGTTTGTTTGCCCGCTCAGGTTGTTTGCAGAGTGTCTCATTTGGAGGAGGAAGAGGGTGCCACAAGCTCTCACTTGTTGAGCGGGCAGAAGATGTAACTGTGCCAAGGTTGGGGCATGGCAGGAACGCTGATCATCCCAAGGTGTTTATCCGAAGGGCATTCATTCTGCAAGTCACACCGCCTCTTCCCCTAAGAAAAAAGAGATATTTCCTCTATGGTGATGTTTAACTCTTAAGATTCCTCTCTACAATTTTTTTTTTTTTTTTAATGGGGAATATCCAGGAAAATTTGCCCATTTTTTCATGCTAATCAAGATGGTTTTGTTCCACACCAGTCATCCCTTCTGATGCAGAAGCAGAATGGACAGTGAAACAGGTTTGCTCTCCTCCTTTTAACAACAATTTTCTTCCTTTGCAACCTCTGATGTCATTAACGTGGCTGCTGTCCCTGTTTTAGAGGGAATTTTCAGCTGAGGTCCTTCCCAAAACGGTAAAAATGTTTTGCTTAAAAAAAAAAAAAAAAAATTAAATCGTGCAAAACAAATTCCAAAGGAAAAGGCAGACCCATCCTAAATAAACTTTGCTGAACAGGAGATTAGATTTCAAGTAGTAACAGAGTTTATAATAGAGAGTGTTTGCTCTAAGGGTTGCCAAGGATAAGTCATGTCAGGAAGGAGAAAAGCTCACTAGGTAGCAGAATGAATAGAAGAGATCTTGGGAATACGGGAAGAAAAGGAAAACACCATGAAATGAAGCTGAACAAAGAAAGGGAACACAAATATAGGAAGACATGCTAACAGTTGTGATTGAGAACTGGGTAAAGAGTATTAAACCAAAAATCCACTCATATTTGTGCATATAATTAAGGAAAATTTGCTGATCTGTTCTTGATTTCTATTTGGCATGTGCCAGTCATGAGTTTGGCCAGCTGAGCCATAATACCACCAAAACTGCAGGTACCAGTGCCTGCAAAAACAAATGGAAAAAAAAAAATCAGTGTTAATATTAGCACTGGATCTACTTGCCTCTTCCTCCAGCCAGGAAATGGAAACAATGGCACACAACTTTATGTGACCAGCACAACTTTGTTGCCAACAGCAAATAGTCCCAGGGAACAGCTTGAGAACAATTGATGGATGCTAGCTGGGAAGATTGCATCACTTTGAGTCACGAAAGCGTGGATGGAAATAGACCTGTTGTTGGTTATTCCAAGGATAGAAAGTCATGGTGTCACTGTTTAAGCTGACATAAACAGGCAAACACCTTCACCTGGGGGGGAAGTGGGGTTAATGGTGATGTGGAGAGGAAGAAAAATCAGAATTTGAAGTATACTGCGAAGGCAAAGCGATTGATGGGGAGACAAAACTGGGGGAATTTGGAAATCTGGTCAGAAAACTGGCATCACACTCCTGGAGTGATCGATGGGGGGACAAAACTGGGGAATTTGGAAATCTGGTCAGAAAACTGGCAGCACACTCCTGGAGTGATCGATGGGGGGACAAAACTGGGGAATTTGGAAATCTGGTCAGAAAACTGGCAGCACACTCCTGGCAGTGCCCTTTGTAACTGCAGAAGTGTGCTCAGGGATTGGCCAGCCCGTTGTTTCACCAGTGCTGGGAGAGCTGGCCTGCCCCTTCCTCCCTCGTGGGTGAACTTCTTGTGGTGTTTATCTCTTCCAGCACTGCTGCCTCGCTGCATTCATTTTCTCTGCCTCCTCAGATGATGGGTGACTGAAGTTAGGAACTCTCTCCTATGCAGGTCCTTGGCAGCTGGCAGTGAATGACCCCTGTCCCTGCAGATGTATTTTTGGTTCAGTTATTCTGTCATTTGTGTTTCACTAATCCTATTATCTGCCAGGCTCTGGCTCCCTTCACCTGTGCAGTGACTGTGACTGCCCAGGGTTTTCCTCATTCCATTAGTTTGCCATGCCCTGAATTCTTAGAGGGCTCTTGTGCCATTTTTTTTTTCTCTCCTCACTCCTCAACTTTATTTTCTAAGTATTTCCACTGGATTTGTAAGGCCTTTGAAAAAACCCTTCTCTGTGATCTCTGCAGCGTTCCTTGCCAGCCCTGCTGTGGAGATGGGGGACAGAAATGCTGCTCCTGAGGTGTTTTTTGGACTGATTCTCAATGAAATCTTCAAGAACACCTGGTAAGTGTTGCCAGAGTAGTGCAGTTTATTGGTGGGGCAGTGCATACCAGCAAAACATGTGTGAAACCGCCTGCTGATGGCTGAAAAAAGGACAACCGCTTTGATGAAGTATTTAAAGGTTGGTTTACTTTTACAGATTCCACAAAAAAACCAAAAAACCAAAAAACAACCAAAAAAAAATAAACCCACCCCCCCCCCCAAAAAAAAAACCAAAAAACCCCAAAAAAACCCAGAAAACAAAAACCTCACTCCAGCCAGAAACTAAAATATCACTCTGTCCACAATGGCAGGATTGACTCCGTTCGACTTCAGGTGTGTAACGGAGGCGCTCTGCATCACACCACCCACTTTCTTGGTCTCTCTCTTGACTATATAGGGAATTTGGTCAGCTAACTTTGGCCACGAATCACACCCACAGCAGATGACTAATGCTGCCCTCAACAGAGATTTCTATTATAAACCCTCATCTTTTCCACGGAATGGGCCTAGTGCCTTTCTCTCGGCAGATGAGGCGCTGGCGCTGCCCAGAGCTGTAGCTCAGGTGACCTTGGCCAGGCCAGTGTCCCCTCCCTCCCTTCCCTGCCACTGCAGGGCCAATGGCCAGGCAAGGGAAGCTCTCCTGGCCTGGGACAGCACAGCTGCATTCCCAACGACTTCTCCCCGTGGATTCTTTCCTGCTCCCCTCCCTGCTCAGCATCTGCCCAGCTGGATGGTGCCTTGGGGGGGCCGGCTGCAAAATGCTCCCGTGGGTTTTTGGGAAAGCAAGAGGTGCAGAGCAGGGGCTCCATCCAGCTGGAGAGACTGGGAAGAGGGAGGGGAAGGGCTTCAGAGCTCTCTGAGGCTTCCCCCCAACCTGTGGACAGTGCCACCTTAGCCAGGTTTTACCCCAGGTTTCTTCAACATCCACCACGCGTACTTCCCTTTTTTCCCTTTCATCCAGATCTTTTATTTATTTGCCCAGTTTTCCATAAATCGCTTAATGCTTTGTCAAGTCCCAGCCTTGGAGGAGGAAGGGTGGACAGAGCCCTGCCCAGCACTCACCACAGCAATTCCTAGAGAGGAGCCAGGTGGGAAAAGGGACAGTGGGTGGGGTGGGACATGCTGGGGATGGATGGCACACCTGAGGTGCCCAGGGGGAGGTACTTGAGGTGCCCAATCAGCAAAGATCCCTGAGCAGCCCAGGGTGCCTCCCAGTCACTTCTGGCCCATTTCCCCAGTTAATCTCTTTTCCAGCAGTGTTGTCACACCTTCCCATTCTCCTTTCTCCCAGCCACCCGAGTTTTCCAGGTCTTTGTGGCAAGGATGTAATTATTTAAATTGCTCTCCATAGTTACAGGCAGGCTGTAAAAACAATAACTTGAACCAGTGCCCCAGCCTAGATAATGTGCCCTGGAATCTGAAACCCTGAACTCCAGCACAGGTACATTTGATAACTGTGGCATAGATGTGCAGTCAAATTTCTGCTGATACAGCAGAATTCCTGAAAAACTTTGTAGTGCACTTGGGGGGTATTATCCCCTGTTTAGTTTTCATGGAGAGGGCTGCAGGCATGTGTCTAAAATCTGTGTCTGACATCTGGGTGGGAGCTACAGGAGAGTGACATGAGGAAAAGTGGGTTTGCTGCTCATAAAAAAAAAAAAGTCCCTTTCAATCTATATTTTAAAATATTATTTATTTATATTATTATATTATATTTCCTATTTATATTTTATATTTAAAATATAAGCATTATCCTCATTTTCATATAAGGACCATACATTAAAAACCAAGCTTTTGAACTGAAAAAGAGTGAAGGCAAAAAATACCTAGAAAGCCACGAAGTGTGGCCTGTTCAGAGTTTCCAGTTGTAAAGTGCTTGGAATCCTGAGCCTGGCAGGGAAGCTTTGGTGCTGCTGGAGGGCACACCTTGTGCCAGCTGGGCTCTGCTCACCTGTGCCAGCCCAGCTGCCAGGGGCTTTGCCAGGAATGGGAGCTCAGGTCCTTTGCCAGCTTGTATAAATGCTGTTCCTGACAGAAAAACAGTGAAGTTGTTCTTTTCTCCTGCCTGGGAGGCATCAGGGAAAATCAGAGCACTCCTTCTACAGCTGCCTTTCTTCCACTTCTTCTTCTTCTTCTTCTTCTTCTACTTTCTTCCCTTTGATGGCCACCTTCCTTATCAGCAGGGCTGGAGACACTCAGGGTTTGGTGTTTGAGATCACAGAGCTCAGAAATGAATGGAAGTGTGCGAGAAGAGGTGGGACAGCAACTGCAGCTTTCCTTCCTTGAGTCAGCTGGTGCTTTATCCTTAGGCAATGCCAATTAAAAACTCAGACCGGCAGGCAACCACACGTGCAAAACCCCACTTATTCTGTGAAACAGCAAGCAAAGGCCTGGCTTTTGGGGCTAGAGACACTTGAGGCAAGGCTGGAGGAGCACAGGACTGGAGATGGCATTGTTTTCCCACCCCCCCTCCTGCCCCTCATGGCAGCCAAACCACCCAGGAGCTCTGCAAAGCCCTCTCTGCTTTTCACACTCAAACAGCTGAGCTCCGGCGCTTCCAGCCCAGCCAGCGGGGAAGGTCGAGCCTGCTCTCAAAAGCTGGGTGTTTCCACACCATGGCTTGGGAAAAAAGCAGCCCTAACCCAAGTCCCTGGCAGGAAACGTTTCTTACTCATGCTCTGCTCACAGGTTACTCTGCCCTGGCAGCCAAGCTCGTGGGGAGCAAACGCCTCTGCCAGCAGCAGGGATGGGCTCCAGGTGTGAGAGGATCTGTGGGTTATGAGCAAACACAGCGCTCTCATAAAGGGAAAGGAGGCTCAGGAGCTACCAGGCTCAGCCCTCTGGTCCCAGACAAGCTGCTTTCACTTTGTCTTCCCACCCAAGAAAAGGGAATAATATTTGCTTGCCTCCCTCGCCGGGCTGTTGGGAGATGGCAATGAATGTCTGCACAGTGCTGCAAACATAGAAGGTGTTAGAAAAATGTGGAGCCTTTAGGTTCCCAGCAGCTATTTGAACATTTTGGCTGTTGGGAAAGGGAAATAGGGTGCTCAGACACTTGTGGGGTGAGCACGACAGGTTTATTGCAGGCAGGAATGTTTAAACTTGCAAATACAGGGGGGGGGTGCCAAAAATGCGTTTATGAGGAGGTGATGGACTGCAGGCACTCCATAAAGCACAGCCCTGCTGACCAGTGGCACTGGGGGGAGAGCTGGAAGGCCAACCTGAGGGGGCTGTCACATCTGTCACCCTGCCAGCATAGGGATTTTGTTGCCTTGGAAGGCTGACCTGGAACAGAGACCAGGCAGAGCAAAAGGATAAAATAGGGATTTATTAAAAGGCCTCAGTGGATGCATCTTGGGCAGTGCGAGAGCCCAGGCAGGGCTGCACCCAAGGTGAACCCAAAATGGTCACAGAATGTATACCCAGTCATGAGGTGTCACATTTTTATAAGTTTAGGTCTATTAGCATATTGGAGCTAATTGTCCAATTAAAGCTTCTGTTTATGGAGCTCCATCCTCCTTGTTCTCTCTTCACTTCACTTTGTTTGTGCTCTTGGGCCTGAAATCTGCTTTGCTCATCCTTGGTCCCAAGCGAGGGAAGAAATTGTTTTGTTTGCCCACTCTGTGAGGAGAGCTCAGCACGCCCCAATATGAACCCCAGAACCCCACTGAAACAACCCAGAGCCTGAAAAAGAGAGAAATTACAACTTAAGTCATCAATTTGGGACACGGGCTGGTTGGGAGGGGGCTTGGCAGCGGTGAGGGAGTGTGGAAAGGAGGCTGCTGTGTCCTAGGAGTCACCTCTGAGCAGAGCCAGAGCGGAAAAGCGGGTGCCACAAGCCCTTGCCTGCAGACACTCGTTATCAGGGACGGGTGAGAGGTGTTTGTGCTCCTGCAGGGCTGCTGAGAGCTGCAAGTGCCACCACTTCACCGCCCTGGCACTGCTCCTGGGGACATGCTGGCTGCTGTGCCGAGCCCCCAGGCCGCCCTGAGCGTGAGGAGTGGGACAGGAGCCATTCCCTGTTCTGCTTTCCCTGCCTCTGCAGGGTCACTCTCCCAGCACACTCATAGCCCGAGGCTGCACAATTTGGTCCTGGGTCTTTCCCAGGGTACCCAGGTTGGACGTGGCCACGTGCAACATTCTTCCATGAGTTTTGTGGTGGCGACGGGGGGATTTCATGGGGTGGGTGGCACCCCAACAGCCTGGTCCCCAGCCACCACAGCTCTCCTAGAAGGGCAGAAGATGCTTGGAGGGAAGGGGAGATGCGCCGATGCCTCACTGCACCGGGAGGGGCTCAGAGGGACGGGGAGAAATCCAGGCTTGGAGCTGCCACAGAGCCACTTCCCCGGGCTCAGGGAGCAGCAGGGGCTGGCAGCCACAGCCTCCCCATAGCAACTGAGACAAACAAACCCCGGGGCTGCCACGGAGCGATGACTGAAAGGAAAGGGTAAGGGAACAGCCAAACTATTTTTATATTTCCGAACTACGCAGCAGCTATTTTTTCCTTTTCTGTGCTGGGTGGCCGTGGTGGTGCGTGTGCTTGCTGGGTGATGTTCCCTCCTCCTTCCCCCTGCTTGCTCTTAGCTGAAGTCTCAGCTATTTGTCTGAGAAGCTTCACGTCTGTGGGTCTCTGGCTCGTGTACAGCATTTGTTTCCCTGCATTAATTAATAGTGTGAGTGCGGGCTCCCAGAGATCTCACTGGCAGAGCTGGGACTTGCATGCAGTGAGTGTGGGCACCCTCTCTGAGGTGCTACATCCCTCCAAGGACTGGGGACAGCCTGCCAACCCCCAGGCTGCAGGGGATGCTGGTGGCTCCGTGCCACCAGGTGCCATCTCGGACATTTCTGCTCCTTTCTCCCAGTGGCCAAGCTTGGGCACAGGCAGTGGGGCTGGCAGAGAGGGGCGAGAGCAGGGTAGGAAATCTCTCCACACAACTCCCGGAGTTGTGGGAATGTTCCCTTTGGGAAGTGAAGACCCTCTGCAGCTCTTTATGGGGTGTGAGAAGGGATGAGAACATTCTCCTTTCACAGCCAGCTCGGGGGCAGGGGTTGGACCAGGCTCTGGTGTCTCCCAGGTGGGGGTGGATTTGACTCACCTCCCTGGGCTGTCTCCATCACCCAAGGCTCCCTTTACGGGCAGCAGCAGAAATGGGTGTGTTTTGGGCATGAGTCAACTGGCCTAATTCTGCTTTCTGTCCTAAGGTAAGGTGAATTCCTCTGGATTTTCCTCCTTTCTGTTGGCTGCTACGGGAAGTTAGCTCAGATAAATGGATGCCTCTGGTGGGTTGATGAGTGTCCATCCCAAGCTGGTTACTGAGTGTTAGCTGCCCATGTGCCCTCCCCTAGCCTGGGCAAACATAACCTCAGCTGGCTTCGTTCATGCTGCAAGAAAGCCTGTAGGGATCCCAGAGTTGTGACAATTTATTTCATATTTCATTGTGAAGAGAGGACAAATCAGTGGCTCAGAAACCAGAGGCCAGCTGTGAGGAGGCCAGTGCTGCCGTGCTCTCTCCTATTAATCTGATTTTTCTGTTAAAAGTTCTTCGAGCATTTTGGTGGAAAGAGTTTCACAGCAAATCACAACAACACAGAGGGAAGTGAAGGAATTACTTCAGAGGTAGCTGTCTTTTTTCTGCCTTCACTTGCTTTTACTTTCCCCCTAGGTTTACCCATCAGGCTGGAAACCGTGGCCAGAGTGCAGAAATGAGAGCATCCAGGACTCCTGGAGCTGCAGCTGCAGTTTGTTATCGGGTGGGCTTGGGTCAGGCCACCACTGTGTCAGGCAGCCCGCAGACAGTTCCTGCCCCAATCCATCACCAGAGCAGCAGCAGTTGCTGGTGGCGATCACACGTTTGATTGTTTTCCTCCTGGAAACTCCTGAAGGATGGAGCAGCTTCGGTGAGCAGCCACTGGGGCCAGAGGTGAAGCCCTGAGCTGGAAAAGGAGCCTTTGTGGGGTGGTGATTTGTGGCCAAGCTGTGCAGCCGTCACTGGAGGACGTCACAGCAGCTCCTGCCTAACATTCATCTCGCAGAGATCTCTCTCCTTACTGGAAATTTGTTGTTTAAGGAGATGTCGATCAAACCAGCGCTCCTGTCTGGGCTTTGAACGCCCTTGGAGGTCAAGTTTCAGCATGCGGCGCTAACAGGTAACCGAATGAATGAATCAAAAGGAAAATTAACGAGCTTTCAAACGTGGAGACAAGTCAGAGCCACGTCTTTACACCTAAATGCAAATTTGGCTTAACCCCACTTTTTTCCCCCCTTCCCACCACTGCTGCGTATTTGCCAAGGGGTTCCAGCTGCTGGCTCAGGGCTTGTTAAGCAATGGGGTGAAGTACTTTGTGTTCCTGCCTGGTGGCACAGACACATCAGCTGGGACATCCCCGGCCCGCTGCTGTGTGGAGGAAGGGCTCGGCCCTGTTTGGGTGGGTATGTGTAGGAAATAGAGGAACAATAACTCCATTCTTCGGGCACCCCCTAAATCGGCCCTTTGTTCCCTCCTTGCTTGATGTGCTGGAGGAAAGTCACTGCCATTGTTTTCCCAGAGGGTTTTTGAAGGGCTTCAGTGTGTTTCGTTCCTTAATTCAACAGATTTACTTGTTTTCAGAATATTTCAGATGAAAATATTCAAGGAGAAAGCCGAGATGTTAATTCTGTTTCTCTGCTGGCATTAGGAACCACCTCTGGAAGATTTTGAGGCTCCTTTGCCTGCATTGTAAGAGGTGCCTGAGAATTATTTGTTAATGACTTCAACCTAGAGAGTCTATAAAGAGGCTGAGGTGGTTGGATGGGGAAAACCATCCCTTTATGCCCATTTCTCTTTGCTTTGTAGGCCGGGCTGGGGCAGTGCCCACACGCCCCTGGCACTGTTCAGCTGACCCGCACCATTCAGGCAGGCTGTAATTAAGCAGTTCCTAATTTCAGCAGAAGACTAGCAGAGAAATGGAAAGGGTGGTCCTGCTGAAAAGCTCACAGCCACGTTAATATTATCAAAGGGAATTTTTTTTTTTTTGGCTGTAGGTGTGCTGTACATCCGTTACACATCCTGAAGCAATTATAGGAGAAAGAAGCCATAAAAAGGGCTCTGTGCCCAAAACCTCACCTGTGTTTTCCAGCTGTGTTAGGGAACCTAAGAAAAGCCATTTCCTCTTTCCACAAACCATCTTTCTTTGAAGGCAGCTATGTGTGGAATAAAAGGTGTTTTTTTCAGGGCTGCTGCAGAGCATTTAAGGAAAGCATTAATAAGACAGGCCAGCTGAAGAACCCTTCAAGAAAAATCTGCCCTCCACCCTCTCACAGCACTTCAGGGACAGGAGAGGTGTTGTTTTGAGCAGTCTGTGCTGAGGATCACAAACGATGAGACAACTTTACCCCTCTGGCCATGTTCCTGTTGGCACTGTCACCACACTCCTGCTCTCCTGGCTGCTCTCACCTGGGGCTAAATCCTTTTCACTTCAGTGGCAGGGAGACAGAGACGTGTTTCAGAGGGAGAAAAGCAGCAAGGATTTAGTGGCAGCTCTGTGGAGCGCTGGAACAAGTGGGAAAAAGTGATTTAATATCTGGGAACTGATGGATCCCTCTGTCAGCCTACCCACACAAGCCCTGGCTCTCAGCATCATGTAAAACTCTTTATATATATATATTAAATCAATAAGATCAGCAAAGTCGTGGTCGCATGTGACGTTGATGAGGCGCAGCAGCAGCAACAACAAAATGGTTCTGGATTAAAACTTTTGGCGAAAGCTTGGCTTTGAGCTTGGAATTGGAGTCAGGAACGTGTGCGGGCTCGCTGGGAGGTGATGTAAGGCTCGGTGTGAAAATCCACCTGAGGTGTTCCCTGGGGACTTTGTTAACTGCTTCTTCTTCTGGGCTCTGATCTCCAGCACCAAGATCTGCGGGGATAAGGCAGGGCTTGCTTCCAGGGGAGCCGAGTGAGGAGAACAAGGATGTGTCACTGGTTCTCCATTCAAAAAGGTGCTTGGAGTGCTGAAGGGTTGGCAAGGTGCAAGTGTGGGGAGAGGGGCCTGGAGGCTGCTGGAGGGGTGTAGGAAAGTCTTCCAAGATGACTCAGCCCAGGATGAAAGAGAGGGAATTTTGGGAGAGGGAAGGAAAACTGAAACTGGCTGCTTTTCAATTTTCGCAAGACTCCAGAGGGGCAGGGGCAGGGTGGGGCTGGATGCGAGGAAAGCAGGGCTGGATGCAGAAAACAGAATTAGCAAAGGAGCCCCTGAGCTGGACGGTGCTCAGGTGGAGGTGCTCTGGCCGCTTCTCGTTCCTGATTTACCAGGAAAGTGGGAAAATATGAGTGGGAGGCATTAGTCATGCCATTCCATGTAGTCCTCAAATCCATTGGATTAGTGGAGAATTCACTAATAGAGGGGTGGGTGATGACTTATAAACAAAGAGCTTTTAGGGCAGGAAGTCCCAGTTGTTGAGTGATAATAATTGATTGTAATTATTTTAAATAGAATACTGCCAAAGAATGAAAAACGGTGCAATTCCCTCTCACTGGACAGTGCTGTAGGCATAAAATAAAAAAAAATATAAAAAAAGAATGCTGCACAAGGAAAAAAAGCCTTTCCTGCCAAACCTGACAGGCCAAGACACTCAAGCTTTTGTGAGTCCATGGGGAAAAATTTCTAAAAATGGTTTGTGTATCTATTATCACCATACATGCACCTGTGGGGCTCTGTAGAACCACAGCAATGCAACCAGACAGATGGGAAACAACTCCTGAGCTTCTTGCAGGTGACTCAGTGGTGAACGGGAAAAATCTATTGTGCTCAAAATTTGTCGTGGAAAAAGACCAAGAACAGCATGCAAAATAAAAGTATTTGAAGTCTTTACTACTCCCAGTTCCTTCAATAGGGCTTTTTTAAGATCTTGCTCTAGTCAGATTTTTTTCCTTCGGTATAAGTGGTTTGGACCTGCCTTTAAAACCTCACTTTCATACTCTGTGTGCTAATTTATACTCAGAAACCTGAATCCACACTCTGCAATCCTCTGCAGGCAGGGTGTGGAGTGTAGGCTTGCAAATGCCTCCAATTACCTTTTGAAAGCAGAGAAGAAGTTGGAGCTTCAAAGCTCCATGTTTTATCCCTTATGTTATTGATGGATAGCGCTGAGGAAGAATCAGTAAGGACAGAGGAAGGGATTAAAAAAGAATCCAGGTACATCCTCCCTTTTCTAACTCATCAAAGAGCAGGTGGATTATTTGGCTCTGTGATCCCATAGGAAGCCTTTTCCTATATCTGGTTATCTCAGTGATTTAAACATTTCATCTGATTTACAGCCTAAGTAAACGGATGGCCAGCGCGTATCCATATGTTCTCACGAGGAAATTATCCTGGCAACTCTTCCCAAGTGTTTGTGCCCAGAATACTTAGAGAGAGCTCCTAACTTACAGAATATTAGGATCACAGAATATCCTGAGCTGAAGGGACCCACAGGACCATCGAGTTCAGCTCCTGGCCCTGCCCAGCCCCAGCAATCCCAGCCTGGCAGCCCTGGCAGCGCTGTCCTGCAGCTCTGGCAGCCTCGGGGCCGTGCCCATTCCCTGGGGAGCCTGGGGAGAGCCTTTCCCTGATATCCACCCCAAACCTCCTCTGAAACAGCTCCATGCCTTTCTCTCAGACTCCCTCCTGAGTTTTTATTCTGCTCTTTTTCCAAGGTGAAGTTTTCAGCAAAAGTATTCTGGTGATGCAGCCTTTTCTCTCCTGATTATCCTGATAATCCTTCTCCACCCCTGGTTTATGTCCTTTGGGAGTTCATGCTGGGAACTGGAAGCAAGAATTGTACCTGCATTTGCAAAGGAAAGGTGACCAGAAGCTTTTACAGCGGCATTATTTCAACCCTCCCTGGGGCATCCCTGACAGAGGCACCCCTTTGGAAGCATTTTAAGGCTGAAGTTCCCTCATCACATCTGCATCATGTTATCATTCCTAACTGCCCTTTCTTCAGGGGAAAAAGCTCTGTTGCTGCCAGGTGATTAATTCTTTGCTTGGAGAAAAAAATAAAAAATAAAAAATCATGAGTTCCCAAAGGCATGGTCTTGCACTACTGAATTTCCTCCCTTTCCTTCTACTTTGGATCATGAGTTCTTACTGTAACATGCTCTGACATTCTGCATTGAAGCTGCTTCCCAGTTTTGTGACATCAGCAAATTTTATTAGCAAATGCTGACGTTCTGGGCCAAGGCCATAAGGAAAATTATTGAGTCAGATCAGCCTTGGAAACAGTCCTGGGGAAGAGCCTCTATTGCTGACTCTTCTCCCCACTGCCTGAGGCCCCATCCCTTTAGTTTTGCCCATCTCAGCCTCCTCCTTCTCCAGGTAAAGCCATACCTTGCCCTGCAGCGTTTTTGGAACTGAGAGAGGAAAGGTTTATCGCAGATCTGATCTCTAGAAAATCAGATACCAGGTTTGACAAGAATAATCTGCCCCGTGGTGAACCAGTCTTGCATCTTGCCACGTCCACCTCCCTGCCTTCAGCTGCATGTTTGATTTCCTCCTTTAAAATATGTGCAGAGGAATTGCTTGCAAGGTGGTGAGTCCAGCAGGCTCACAGCTGGACACATTTCTATTTTTACCTGGGGAACAGCCCAGGGGTGAGCTTGGCTGTGCTCTGGGCTGTGGTCACACAGAGATCCCGCCCTGCAGCTGCACAAATCGCCTTTTCCCTGCCCTCCAGAGAGGACTTCAGCTGTTTAATGATCCCTCTCCATCCCTGGCTAGGTGGGCGTGCTCGGAATTCCTGTGGGAACAGGACCATGGTTTGAGCAGGTCCTGTATCAACTGTGCTTTGCTGGTGCCTGAAACAGCACAAGCTGCATTGCCTCCCCCCCTCACTGACCAGAGTCTTTGAGGAAAACTTCAGGTCAGAGATGATATTTTTCCTTTTAAAAACAAGCATGCCACGAGCGACTGCCAATTTTGCCCCTGAACACACGTTAAACAGAGAGCCACCACTTTTTCAGGTAGCATCCAGCACGGCGTTTTATTTCTGTGTCAATTGCCAAACAATCCATCAAGCGAGGAATCAGAAGAAATTTACTTCCAGAATTATTTGGATTTAAAACAGAAACAAAACAAAACCCAAGAAACAAACAAAAGCCATCCTCCAGACTTTACTGTAGCATAATAGGGAGGAAGAAGTGCCCTGCAGGATGTGACAGGAGATTTTACACGGCAGCATCTTTTACCACAGCAGGGGCTCCTTCCAGCCCCACCACACCCAACTCCACGTTGGCTCCCGTTGTTTTTGTGCTGCTGCCAAGGCAGATTTACCCTCTCCCGGATGCGTTTTCCAGCCTGCAGATACACACAAATGGTCGGTCATTTCCTAAATTACCAGCATCTCCCCGTTGCTCGGTGACAGTCCCAGGTTGTTTGTCTGCAGGAGCAGATGCAGAGCAGAGCTCAGGTTGGTGAGTGTCCCCACGGGCAGCCTGGCTCCTCTAGCGAATTCCCTGGCACACAGAGAGGCTGGCAGAGATCACAGGGAGGTTTGGAGTTGTTGGGTCCTGCATTTTCCATCCCATCTCCACGGTACTACCCCGGACACAGGGTGTGGTTGCCTCTCCTGGGCAAGGATTTCATCTGGATCATCAGAGGATGGAGCAGCTCTGCTGGCAGGAAAGGCTGGCACAGCTGGGATTGTTCCCCTGCACAGGAGAAGCTTTGGGCTGAGCTCAGGGTGGCCTTGCAGGGCCTGCAGGAGCTGCAGGAACCATGGAGAGAGACAATTTCCAGGGCATGCAGGGACAGCACACAGGGAATGGCCTTAAGATGAAAGAGGAAAGGGAAAAAATTATTCCCTGTGAAAGTGGTGCCCAGAGCAGCTGTGGCTGCCCCTGGATCCCTGGCAGTGCCCAAGGCCAGGCTGGAGCCTGGGGCTGGAGCAGCCTGGGACACTGGGAGGGGACCCTGCCAGGGCAGGGGTGGCTCTGGATGTTTGCAGCATTGTTTGGTTCCAGTTAGGAAGAAGGATGGAGGAGTACATGTGATAAAATCACATTAGGTCCAACTGACTACATCACACAAGTCCAAAATAATTTCCAAATACTCAAACCAGTCAGGAATGAAGAGAAGTAGGGAAAGCTATTTATGTCAGTGGACTAGGAATATCAACAGTTACATTTTTGGAGAAGCAGAAAATAAACACCCTGCTCATATTACTTCTGATTTGTTACAAACCTGCTATACACAAAGAGGTTTAGTACATATACAGTCCTTTTATTGCCACTTTTGGGTCCCATAATTTAGGATTTAGCTCGTGGTAAGCATGTAGCACCCTTCCCAAAGGAATACACCCAATGCTGAGTGTCTACACTATGTGTTCCATTATCTGCATGTTCTGGTGGCTGAAATTAGTGAAAATTGCTTTATTTAGTAGTTGGTAATTAAAAGTGAGTCTTTCTTTGAGGAGGAGGAGGCTCCCCTGGAGCATAATTGCTTATTTTTTAAGATGCTGCTAGGAAAGGGTCGGTGAGACGAGGCAGCAGCTCCTGCTCACACCAGCCTGAGCATTTTAAAGTCATCCTGAATGTTGGATGCAGCCTTTATCCCTGCTCCCTAAAGCCAGAAAAAACTGCCAGCAGGCTGCTGTAGCTGTCAGGCATTAACCTACTGGTCCCAAATCTCTGAAATGAAATCCAGTGAGGGGGATCAGGAGTACAGGCTTTCCATGATCTTCTTCTACCTGGAAACCTCATCCTCTGAGACTCCAAGCCTTCGGATGGTGAGGATGGAGGAAGATGTGATGGGAATGATATGGCAATTATTTATCCCTTTCAGCCTTGGGATTGTTAACCAAGTCAGCATCAAAGGAAGCTCACAGCAATTCATTTGTGACATTGGCAAGATGAGGGACTCGAATTGAAAGATATACAGAATGTTCACAGCAACTCTTTAGGGTGGCTCACTTCTTGTTCCTGGTATGGTCCCAAATCCCGGGAAAGGGGCAACCTCCTGCCAAATAAACTGTGGGATGGACAGCAGTGTGTACAGGCCTTCATTGTCTACAGACATTCTGGAGAGCAGATTTCAATCAAAGAGTAAAGTGCAAATGTGCTCCTAAAAATTTTACTTTTCATAGTAGAGGACAACACGGAAAGTGAATTTGGATAAGCGCTGGTAGGTAAGGTAGCCTGGAATTCAAAAATGCTGGAGCTAAGCATTGAGAAAACATGGGGAAAGGTGTCGAGGAGCAGCAGCAGGAGCAGGCTCAGCAGCCAGACATTATCTGACAGAATCTGGGGATGTTGCATAAGCTGTAAAACAAGGGGTGGCACCTCAGCAGTCACGAGAGGCAGCTGAAGGAGTGGGGATGCACTCAGCCTACCAGCTCTCTGACTTATGGATGGTACCCACACCTAGTACAGATTTAGTGTCTTGCTCACTCACCTGCTCCGTGCTGGGGGGTGGAGGATCCTCCTACTACACTTTCTGTTTTCCAGGAGCTCAGCACAGCAGCTCTGAGTTAAATCCGTGCCAAAATTAACCTGTTATGGATGCACTGCAGCTGTCACCACTCCAGACCCAAAGGAAAGGAGTTTAAAGGGCTTGCCTTTGCGTGAGGTGACATTAGAATGGGGGTTTCTGAATTTTGGGGGTCCAGTGGTGGAGGGCTCTGGACAATAGTGCTTTAAATAAGATATTTAAACACTTACTCAAGGGGCATTGAGGATGGATATTTCTGGGTTTGATTCTGACCTGTTGGAATACCTAGTTTTTTTGGGGATACAGTTGCTTTTTTAAAGTCTGAGCAAAGGACTTTTCACAGGGCCCACTGAACATGAGCCTATTGAATAATTGTGCTGCTGAGAAACAAATAATTTGCTTTTCTGTTTCGTCTGCAGATGGATTCCAGTATTTACCCTGTGCTGCTGCTGAAGCAGAATATTCATGTGACACTTTCAAATGGGAAGAGGGTAGATTTAGATGAGAAATTAGGATAAAATGCTTCACTATGGGGGTGGTGAGGCCCTGGAACAAGTTGTCCAGGGAAATTGTGAATGCCTAATCCATGAAAGTGTTCAGGATCAGGCTGGATGGAGATTGGGGCAGCCTGGGATGGTGGAAGGAGTGAAATGAGATGATTTTTTAGGTCTCTTCCTGCCCAAGCCATTCTATTATATGTTTCTAGGAATTTCTTTTTTGGAAAAGCTTAATGCATTTATGTGATTAACCACTGGAAGTAATAAATCAAGTATATACTTGAGTTTTCAGAGCTTGAATATTGCAAAGTATTGACTGTAGTAGGTTTCATTATCAGGATGAGAAGGCCTAAAAAAAAAAAAAAAAAAAAAAAAAAGAAAGAAAGAAAACAAAAAAACAACAAACTTAAAACAAAACAACTGCAGAAAACAAGTCCGACTGGAACATCTGGAGGACGAGGAGCAGGAAAACAAATGAAAGGGCCTGCTGTATTCTGTGCCAGGAGGATTTGCAGTCCAGAAAGAGATGCAAATGACTAAGGCTGAGTGATCTACTTTCTGTAAGCAATCAGCGTGACAGACTTAACCCCTTTTCTTGTTTGCAAATTATCCTGGAGTAAAGCGCCGCAGCTGCTTACAGATGTGTTTGCTATTTGCATACACTTTGTGAATAAACTCCTGCTCGGGGGGGTTTAGTCATGAGCCACTCAGCGTGACTATTGCCTGAGTGGGGCTGTTTGCAGGCTGTGATTCATCCGACCTGCCAGGGAGCTGGAGGGGAAGGCTGCGTGAGCACGGCTGGAAATATGTGTACGGATGCACATTCACAAATTGTCAGCGTGTTTGCGACGCTTTTCATCTCCCTGCAAACAATCTGCTCTCTCCAAAGAAAACTTTGTACCAAAAAGCGCTCCGTGCTTTCTTTTTTTTTTTTTTTTTAAATTTTTTTTATTTTTATTTTTTAAATTATGTTTGTGTGTAATGCTTCCCCTCTAATTTTCTGAGGGGAAGTGCTGGTGGAAAACTTCTTGGGGCCCGTTGTGCCTGTCTGTGTACCTGTGGTCATCTCTTACATCGAGCCAAGTGGCAAGCGGCCGCCGAGTGTGTGACAGTGGGTGCCATGAGGGATGCCTTAAGATATCAGCTTTTCTATTTTTCATCTGTTTGTAATCCTGCAGTTCTTTACTGTGCCACTCTAGGCTCCATATGCACTGTTAAGCTGCCGCTTTCCCATTTTGGTCAGACACAATAATTCCTCTCTAGGATTGGGAATTAAGGACACCTCACTGTCCCAGGTGTTTACACTGAATAATGTAAACAAAAGTGAGTTGGGGTGGAGCAAACTGGGGGTAAATTACTTCATTACCTGAAGATGTAATTGGAAGATTAGCCCCCAACAATAATATCCAAATGGGCCAAACTTATAAAAGTGTGAAAACCTGTGACCCATCATCCATTTTGGGTGTAGCCCTTGGTGGGGGGGCTTCATCTGCCCTGGATGTTCCTGAAGGCCCTTCAATAAATATAACCCCTTTTTACTCCCTTAATTTTGTTTGGCCTCTGTTTTTAGGTAGCTCTGAAAAGGCTCTTGAGCCTCAGCCCCACGGTGCTTCCCTGGGGGATCCATTAATTGTCCTGGCTGCTGCAGGCTGTCCTGAGGGATCTCTGCTCTTGGGGTTTGCCCCTGGGGAGGTGAGTGGGACACAGGCTGGGGTTGGGGCCCTGAAGGGCTGGGAGAGCAAGGGAAATGGGGAAAATTCTGTGTTTTATGGTCTGGTCACAGCTGTATAAATGCCTCAATATGAGTGCACTGGATATGCCAGCTCCAGTTCAAATTATCATTTGGTTTGCACTGGGAAAAGACCCTAAGTCCACACACTGTGTCCTGAGAAAAGACCTTCTGAAAAACCCCAACCACCAGGTGAAACAGAGACACTTGACTGTCCCAGCCTGGCAAAATGGCCCAGAACAAGTTACTGCTGGGTACAGAGCTGCAGTTTTGCTATTTGAGTACAGAATAGTGACCAAAAAAATGACTTTTCCTGTCACATGAGGGTCATGCAATAAATTCCATGAAACTTACTTTCAGAGCTAATTTTGGTGTCTTTTTAACAGCTTTGCTTGCTGGGAAATGAGCTGATATCATCACTCTGATATAATTTTGTGGTGAATCCAAGGGATGTCTCCTTCCTCCTGGGCTGGTGAGGCAGGGCTTTGGGGAGCTCTGGGGTGCAGGTGCCCCAAGTGTCAGCTCTCCCCTTGAGGAGAAGAAAGGAATCATGTGCAGGCCTGATTTCCCCAAAAAGTCCCCTCTGCACCTCACCAGTGCAAGGGCAGACTCAGTTCCCAATCCCTGGGATTTTTCAGCCTGGTTGGGGATGTGATGTAACCAGGGCCCTGGAATCGTTACCAATTTAATTTCCAAAAAAATACCTAATATCAAATGCAAGCTGTGCTTCAGCTGCCTTCCTTCCCTTTGCCTAATTTTCATTAAGAAAACAAGCACTGCTGCCTGAGGCTGCCTTTTTTGGGACAAGGAAAAGGGGAACGAGAAGCTGAAGAACAACCTTTCTACTTCAGTTTTAAGCCATGAGAAGGCACGAAAACAGAACACATGGTAGGGGATATGTCCCAGCCCCAGCAGCCCCCTTATCTTCTTTTCTTTTCTTTTCTTTTCT
>VWZN01008039.1:563023-587943 GCA_013396955.1 Regulus satrapa
GGGGGGGGGTCAGTGCCTTTGAGCACAGAAATCCTGAAATTCTCTATGCCCAGGGTTCCAACAGCACCTGAACTCAGATGACCCAGCCAGAAAGACTTGAAGCAACAGGATTTTTGCTAAATATTATCTACACTTCTGTGTCTGAGTTAGCAAATGGGCTTTGGGCTACTTTGAGGTCACTGCAGCGACACGGAACAATGAACATCCATGTCTGAAAAATGCTCCTGTAAAATGACACCCAGAGCTCCCAAGCTCTGGTTAAGTCCCCAAAGAGCAAACTGTGCCAAATGTTGTGGGCAGACTCTCCTGACAGGTGTCAGGCTTTCAGTGGGCAGGTGATGCATCCAAATATTGTGGTGAGGGTACCAGGTCCAGCCACTGCTCCTCAGTGTGGTACTTCCAGGACTAGACACTACTGATGGTTGAAGCAGCAGCCCCAGGGATGCGACCATCTGAAATTAATTACAAAATTATTTAATCAAACTCAGGAATGGACTTTGCATATTGCTGCGTTTTCATGGGCTGTGGTACATGTATGGCAGCACCAGTTCAAAATTGCTTCTACAGGTGCCAGCTGCTCTTGCCTTTTGTTCTGGAGAGTCTCAGGTTAGTCCTTGACACGTTGGCTGGGCTGCCAGGTTCAGCAGGAACTCTTGAGAGTTCTCTAGGATCTTGCAAAAGCACATTTTTTTTGACTTTCTCTTGTAGTTGTCAGTATCCAGTTATAGGAAGAAATTTTGTGTGTGTTTGTATCTCTGGGGCTGGGCTATATATACTGTGAGGTTTCTGGTCCTGATGAGATCAGAGAAAAATGGGAACTGCGCACCCAGAAGGCCAGAAAAGCAGAAAGCAAATTAAAGAGACATCATATTAAAGTGAAAATCAAATGGTTATTGAAAGTAAAAGAAATGTTTTGAGTTTGGAGCTTTCCAGTTTATGATTTTTTTTTCTTTCTTTTCTTTTTGTATGTTTGCAGTACAAACCACAACCAGAGTGGTCTTGTCTACTGTAAAATGGAGTGCCAGAACCCTTTTCCAGTTGTTTTTCCTTCCGAGTGATGAGAAGCAGTTTCCAGTAAATGAACAGCAATCAACTGCTGAATCATCCCTGCAGAGCAGAGGTTTCAAAACCCGAGCCAGATAATTGTGTGAGCGCTGCTGGCACCGCGCTCCTGCTCCCCGAGTGACAGAGCCAACCTTGGGCTCACCTTCCCCGAGCACGTGGTGTCCTTGGCTTTGGGATGGCTCTGGAGTGAAGGCTGCCAGAGCCAGCCCCGGGAGGTGAGGAATGAGGGACCTGGAGGTTTTTGTCAGCCCATTCAGAGAGGCAGCTCAGCTAATGTTCCCTTCACTTGGCAGCCTTTCCCTCCCCATATGCTGAAAATATTTACTCTGAAAAGAGAAACTTCAGGCTGGCTTTTGGTGCCTTGCAGTCAAAAAATAACAGACCTTGATTTTAGTCCTGTCTTCCTAAAAAGAGCAAATATGCGACTAACGGAGGAAAAATAGTAACTAACACAAAAACTTGTGCCTTCAAGTCTCTTCCTGTGGAATCACAGGACGGTTTGGGCAGGAAAAGGCCTTAAAGATCATTT
Source organism: Regulus satrapa (assembly GCA_013396955.1). Taxonomy (NCBI): domain Eukaryota; kingdom Metazoa; phylum Chordata; class Aves; order Passeriformes; family Regulidae; genus Regulus; species Regulus satrapa. Next base: position 564,618 of record VWZN01008039.1, read on the forward strand.
ATTTTGTTCCAAACTGTGGGCAGGGGCACCTTCTGCTATCCCAGGTTGTTCCAAGTCCCAGTGTCCAATCTGGCCTTGGACGCTTCCAGAGATGGAGCAGCCACAATTTTTTTGGGCTACCTGTTCCAAGGCCTTTATGGCCATCTGGTTTAGGACAAGAGGGAAGACTCAGCCATTCACACCATGAGAGTCTCCCGCTCATCTGCTCCGGGCTCACTCCAAAGGCAATGGAAGGAGGACACGTGCTCCTATAGGATAAGATTTGCTCCATCCCCTGGTAAGTTTTCTGGGCCAGAAATACCTGTGAAATGGTATCAAAAACATCCACCAAATGTTCTTTGTCAGGTTTAGCTGGGATAATGCTTTCCTGAATCCAGGATCTGTCTCTTTCTGTTTAAAAATAAAAAAAAAATTAACATTAAAATTATACAGAAATTGTTTCTATGGGGGCCCCTTTCCCAGCACCATCAGTGAGGAGAACGTGGTACCCGCTGTCAGAAAGATTTCCTGGGTTTTATTTGTCTTTAAGGGAGATCAGATTGTGACTCAGGAAAGGAATTTTCCCTAACAAAGTCCCCTTGAGTGGAATTTCAAGGTGTATTTGTGTATTCATTACGGTGACCTGGTACCTTTACTCAATCTCCTTTAAAAGTCAGTTTTTGTAAGTTGTAATCCACCCACAGGACCAGCATGGTTGGTCTAGCTTCAAATTATGTCACACTGTACACACCTGTGACTAAACAGAAACTGGTTTCCATAACTAATTTTTCTGTGGATCTCCTCTAGAAGTCTGAACTAAAAGAGAACCAATTAAAATGAGATTTAATTACACCTAATTAGTCAGAATAATTTGGATTCCTTGAGGTTCTGGCAGAAGTAGGATCATAAAAATAAAGAAGGAATTTGCAGTAGCCCAAGTTTGAAACGGTAAGATAGAATAGGGATTTCCAGTTGTGGCAGCAAGAAAAATAATAATTCCAACAAAACACCATGAACAAACAGACAAAAAAAAAAAAGCCAGGAAATGCAGAGAGAAAAATTATTGATGTAAGGGCAACTCCAAAAGCTGAGGAAGAGTCTAAAGGGTGAATCATACCCTGTAGGGAGGAGGGGCTGAGGGGCTAAGGTGGGACACCAGGAGCAATTTCCCCATGGAAAGGGTGGCCAGGCCTTGGCAGGGGCTGCCCAGGGAGCTCTGGAGTGCCCGTCCCTGCAGGTGGCACCTGGGGATGGCACTCAGGGTGACACGGGGGGCATCGGGCACAGCTGGCACTCCATGGGCTGGGAGGGCTTTTCCAGCCTCAGGGATTCTCTGATTCTGTGAAAAAAATTAAGAGCTAAGCAGAAACAGAGGGAGAGAAAAAGGAGGGGAACAAGAGAAGCACAGCAACGAGCTTTGGCCGAAGGGCGNCCCTGCAGGTGGCACCTGGAGGTGGCACTCAGGGTGACACGGGGAGCATCGGGCACAGCTGGGACTCCATGGGCTGGGAGGGCTTTTCCAGCCTTAGGGATTCTCTGATTCTGTGAAAAAAATTAAGAGCTAAGCAGAAACAGAGGGAGAGAAAAAGGAGAGGAACAAGAGAAGCACAACAACGAGCTTTGGCCGAAGGGCGGTGGGTCGGTCACCCCGTGGGGTTGTGCAAGACTGAAATGTCTCACAGCAGTGCCAGAACTGTGCCCTGAGCGACGCAGGGAGGAGCTTGACAGAGCATGTCCTCTCCTATCAGCATCGCAGGTGCCAATAACTTTTGCCCCAAACCGTTTTTGACACTGTGAATTAGGGTCTTTTTCAAATTCAGCTTTTTTGACACAGACAAACAGTGGGCAGACTTCATATTGCCAGGCTGGAAAATTTACTTACTCTCTACTTCTTTATTTGGCAGAAGCGAGGCAGAGATTAATGAGTGAAGACTTATTCTTTTTCAAGCTGTGAAAAATTCAGTATGACTTAGAAACTTGAAATCATTGAATATTTTGGGCTGGAAAGGACCTTAAGGATCATATAATTCCATCCCCTGCCATGGGCAGGGACACCTTCCAATAATCCAGGTTGCTGAGTCCCATCCAGCCAGGTCTTGAACACCTCCAGGGATGGGGAGTCCCCAGCTTCTCTGAGCAACCAGTGTTCTAACACCATTCTAAACTTTCTTTACTGATTTCAGAAAGTTGGAATTAATTCGCTATGAAAAACAACAGCAAAAAGAGCAAACCAAACCAAAACAAAAACCCAGAAAGAGTGTAAAACTCAGGGCTGGCACCAGGTTTGCCCAGGTCAGAGTCACAGAGGTCACAGCTGTGCTGGTGTTGGTGTCTGCTGCACACGGGAGGTGATGCCCATAGGAAAAGGAGGTGGAGGGATCAGACTCCAGGGGGAAATAGGTGATGGAGACAGGTGAGGACGTAAAGCATGAGCTGGAGATGACCTCTGCCTCCAGTGCTGAGTCACAAACCAACCCTGTAGTTTAGACAGACGTGACACGGTGTACGCCGAGAGGGGAAAATACATATCTGTGAGGGGTGCTGGGTGCAATCCCCAGGGATTGCAGCTGCAGCCTTACTCATGGGCATCATCATCACCGGCACGGATAAAGTAATCTAACCAGGGAAAAAGCCAGGGAGCAGCTGGCCACGCCCTGTGTGCCTTCACGGGGAGGAGCATCCCAGGGTTGCAGCTTCCATTCCACCTTGAGGTCCATCCCGAGCGGGGAAGGGCTGTGGCTTTGGCACCAAGGGGGACGAGCTGAAGTGGGGAGGAAGGCAGCAGAGTGTCTCTGGGGCTGTGTGGACTTCCTCTGGCTGCAGCAGAGGTGGTGAGGGCTGGCTTGGAGGTCTGGCTGTGTGGTCATTCAGGCTGGAAGGGACCTCTGGGGTCTTCTGGTCAGCATCCCCCAGAGCCAGAGCAGAGCCCAGTGGTGTGACAGCAGGGCCAGGCTGCGTGCAGACACTCCTCAGGGGATAAACCCCGGGATGGTGACAGCATTTGGCTGATCCTTTGGCACCAGCGTTTGAAATTCAGGTGGGGATTCCTCAGCAGTGCCTGTAGGGCATGGGCCATCCCCTCCTGAAACGCCCAGGCCATCCCCAGCACCTCCTGCCTCTGCTGCTCTGGGCACAGCTGCAGTTTCCTTTGTGTGTTTTTGTTCCAGGAGTCTGTATGTGAACCCAAATTTTTATTTTCCCCCATGCTCCCTTTTTGTTTTAAACAAAATCTTATATTCTTCTGCTTGCCCATAATTGTAGGAATCGGGTAAGATACCTGGTGTGGGCCTGAGAGCTCATGGTAAGATCAAATTGAAAAAAATAAAGCCAGTTCCAAGCAATTTTCCAGAGTAGAGCTCTGTCTAAGTGGTGTTTGCTAGGACATGGTCCCCCTTGTCACCACAGAAATTCAGATATATTTCCCCACTCCTCTGGCAGACACTGTTTACATCTTCCAAAGTTTCGAGAGGAGTAGCAATTAACAAAGCTATTTATGTGCCTAAGTAAATTAAATTTTAAAAAGCAATGCCGTAACATATTTGTTGTATCAGCATCATCTGCTTAGCCCGGATTTTTGAGCAGCATTTGCTGGGAGTGTTTTTTGAAAGATCTCCAGAAGATGTGGCTGTGTCCAGTGGCACAGGAGACCTTCCTAACCCCGGGCTGAGGCAATTCTTGTGCCTCCCTCTGCCTTAAATCACCTTTATCTGATCTGCCCAGGTTTACAAAAGGCTCAAGTGCCTCTTCAGCCCTATCTGGATGGAGATAAAATGCTCCTGGGTGGAGTTCTGGTAGGAAGAGCGAACTTCCTCCCCTCCATAGATGGCTGAAATATATAATCTTTGGGAATTAAAGGCTCTAATTACCTCACAGGGAGCTGTGTCCACTTCCCTCAGGGATGGAGGGGAGCCAGGATGCCTCAGCAGGGACATCTCCTCCCTGGATTGTGGTCTGGACACCCACACAGGGGCCAAGACCCAGGGAAAAGGCAGGAACCACAGGGTTCATAGGGAAACAGTGCAAATCACCTGGAAAAGGCAGCCTGCATTTCCCTTTGTCAGTTTTTTCACCACACTGCCCTGCTAGAAAGGAGGATCTGGAGGTTGCAGCATTGAGGTTGCAGCATCCAGAAGACAGGAAAGGTACAGCTCTGCTGCTTTTGCTGATTGCTCACCTGAGCTGTGAAAAAAGAGTGGAAGAAATTAGGAGAGAGGCCGGGAGAGAGAATTCTGCCCCTCTCTCAGGTGAGACCCCACCTGCAGAGCTGCCCCAGCCCTGGGGCCCAGCACAGGGGGGCGAGGAGCTGCTGGATAGAGACCAAGATTAAAAAAACAAAACAAACAAACAAAAAAAAGTCTAAATTATGATGACTTAAAAACCACCACCCAAGGGTGGAGGTTCACTTTGAGTTCGGTGCTCCGGGTGAACACGCCCAAGGAGAAGAAAGGCAATTCCGTCCAGGAAAATCAGTAGAGGGTGAAAATCCTTCATGCTGGAAGGAAAGCATCACCCATGAGGTGCTGTGGGTGAAACTCAGCCTGGCTGCCTGGGTGAACAGGAGCAGCCAGACCTGGGATGCTCCAGGTAAAGAGAGGTCTCCCAGTGCCTCCTGGAAGCTCTGACATTCCTCCCTAATTTCGGAGATGAATTTGCAACTGGCAGCTAAAACGAGTTCTGGCCACCTGGGTCTAGCACAGGCATGGACCAGTCAAGGCTACTCAGATGAAAAGGAAGCTGAAAATGCAAAAAAAAAAAATAGCAGTGTTTGGGTAAATCTTGTATTTTCTTACAGATTTTGTGGGTGTTTTCAAAGCCTCAAGGAGATGCACGTGGCCATTTCCCGCTTTGAGCCAAGCTTGCACTGCTCAGGAGAAGGATCCCCAGAAGAAGACCTGGTTTTGTCTTGTGCTGGACACATAATTTGCTCCCTCCATCTTCAGCTATATCTGAGAAAAATGTAGATAAGCACCCAAAACACAAAACTCTTAGTGCAAGGATATTTTCAACACTCATAGTCTTTCTCCTCTTCCTCTCAGGTCTCCCTTTAACCCTTCTGGTGGTTTTTTTTTTTATTTCCACCAACCTTATGTAAGAACAGGCTAATTTTTTTTTTTTTCTTCTTCTGGGGCAGCAGAAGACAAAGACCACTTGTCATTTTTTGCTTTTAAAGGGACACAGAGTCTGTTCTTAGAGTGCCAAGAGTCCCTGTTCTGGCACTCGCTGGTTTTGGCTTTCCAAGAAAAAAAAAAAAAAATTCAAAAAATAAATCACTTGCGAGCTAAAATTAATCCTGGGAATTTTCAAACCAACAGGAACATCCTTGAGAAAGCCAGAGCATAAACAAGGGGTGAGAAAACAAACATTGCTTTGAATGCTGCTGCTTGTGATGTTGCTCCTCCAGAAGGAAACGGGCCCAGGCTTTAATGGATCAAAAGAAACAAAGGACTGGCTGGGCTTCACTCACCAAACCCAGCAAGCTGTGTGTGCTCAGCCACAGCTACAGACAGACCATTTCTTTCCTCCTGCAAGTAAAAAGAGTGTCTAGAGCACCTCTCATTTATAAGCCATGGTTTCTGAGGCAGGGGACAGGTTTTTAGTGCAGAGCAGGGCGAGCAGGTGGCTTCATAGCATGGAGGGTTCAGCAAAATACTCTGGGACGCTGGGCTGAAAGGAAAGGCACTGAAATGTGCATTTTAGCAGAGTGCTCAGGGCACAGCAAGTGCATTTAAGGTTGTGCATGACGATGTGTTTGCCTAAAAGGGCGCCAGCCCAACTTCTGTAGTGCCAGCATGGCTTTTTAGTTAAATACGGAGACATAAATATATTGCGTGGTGAGTATATAATACAACAAGAATGTACATATCACTTCAAAAAAAAAAACAACCCAAAGATGGTTTAAAAATGTTCCAGCTCCCTGCTCAGCCTTGGTGTGAACACCTTTAGTTCTGTAATTGAAGAGCATCACCATAAATAAGCTGCTTTTTTTTTCCATATGCCTCAGCCTAGTGGAGAGCACAGCGTGGCTGGTGGTCTTAAAAGACCTTTAAGAGTCAGGCCCAATTGTAATATTAATTTTACAGCTAACACAGTCAAAACAACCGCTGCTGCTAAACGTGGTTGCACAAGCTCAAATTAAAGCACTCTCTAATTTACCCAGAGCTATGCCATATATCATGTTTTATTCTGGTTATCATCAGCTACCCAGTTTGTCCAACACTTTGGATGTTATTACTTCAAGGAGGGGATGCAGCTCTCCATGCCAAAATTTCCAGTTGTCCCGGGTTCAGACAACCATTAAACTCCTGCAGACTGAAGCCAACTTTATTATGAATCATGGATTTTGTGGATTACCACATGCTTACTTAAAAGGACAAATAGCTTTGCTACTACAGGAATAACAGTCTCCCTGAGATCAAAAGCAAGAAGGGGGGGGAGGGAAAAAAAAAAAAAAAAGCCTCCAGTCATGAAGAACACTCAAAGCAAGTGGTGGCACAAGGATTATATATCACCCATGAATGTAGAGCAAAGCAAACTGTCATTAAATGCTCCCAGGAATGCAGCTGAGGAGTGTTGGCAAACTCTTAGAGCACTGGAGGTTGTGGAGGCCAGCGCTTTTATTTTTAATTTTTAAATGGAGTCTTTCTGTTAATCCCCTTGCAGCAGCTGAAGGAAGATGTCAGGCTTGCCTTGGGCTTTTGTGAACATGTTTGAAAATCAGGGCCAGGGCTGATGATCTGCTGCTGAAGGATTTGGGAGCTCAGCACTGGAGAGGAGGAGGAGATGGCTGAAGTTTTGATCTGACACATCTGAAAGTCACAGCACACTTACCACTGCTTCCCCTCACTTAGAAGTACAAGCCCCATTTTTAACTGCAAATATTGAAATTCTGCATATCTCCTGCTGCTGGCAATGCAGGAGAAGAATCTGAAGAAAGAGCTGTTTTGCCCCAGTGGCAATATACCCTGAGTAAAGACCTCTGCAGAAAAGGATTGTGGGCTTTTCAGGAAGCCAGTTTTCTTTTAAAAACCCCAACCATATAATTTATGTATATATAATATATAATAGAGTGTCCCTTATGAGCTACACGCATGGCTGCTGCAGGGATAACTCTTCCTATCTGCACAGTTTTCAGGAGCAATGCAGGAGTTTCAGACATTCCTCTTCCCAGGGCCTATTTTAAAATTATTTAAAAAAAAAAAACAAAAACAAAGCTAACAAAGAACAGAGTAACAAGAGTGACAGTTTAGCCACAGGTTACTTGAAGGCATCCTGAACTGCAGCACTTCCCAGGACCTCTCTTCATGTCTACTGGGACAACAGAACTTCACAGAGACCAAAAGCTATCACTGAGACCAAGGATTTTTCTTTCAGTGCTGTCACACACTTCCCAAGAATTTAATTACTGTTCAGGGCAGAATAAGAGAGTGGCAATTTTTATTTCTTTTTCATCTTGAAAGGAGAAAATCTGAGATGTTTTTGAGGGTCCCTCCTGCCCAGCCCAAATTTCACAGACTCGTAGAATGCTTTGGGTTGCATGAGACCTTTAAGATTATCTTGTTCCAACAAAATTGGACAGAATTAGGGTCCCTTCCAACCCAAACCACTCTATGGTTCTATTACTCTTTGATGAGCAGTCTCAGGGAGATTTAACTCCTTCCTTTTCCAGTGCTTTCCCACCTGTGGGTAAAGGGTTTGACGATCCTATTACATCTCCTTTGCATATCCTGATCTGGGATGGTACAAATAATTTGGCTTGGGCAGCTGAAAACGCTGCCTTGGGTCTGGTGAGAGCACTCTGTGTAAAGAGCCCTGAGCAATTCCAGGGGCTGCCCGAGGGACAGTGAATCACCAGAGATAAGTGGATGACAGGACACAGCCCCTGGGACATGTGCAGATCAGGTTAGGTCACAGTTTCACCTCCTTCCGATCCAGAAGAGGCCTAGATGGGATTTCTGCGTTCCTCATCACAACCAGGGCACAGTTTTCCTTGTGACAGAGGTGACAGGGTGGAGGGACGCTGTGCCCCGGTGGTGTTGCACCATCAGTGCTGGCACAAAGCACCAGACAGAACTTTGGGGGCTCTGACCAGGAGCTCTTGGCTCACCCTCCCTGCCCGTACCCCAGCGACTGCAGGGCCCAGATGGCTTCCAGCCCCACCAGCCCAGACCGAGGGATGCAGGGGCTGCTCTGTGCAGCAGCTGGACAGCCCAGGAAGGTTTGGAGCTCTGCTGGCTCCTGTCCCAGCAGCTCAGGCCAAGGCCACAGCTGCTCGTGTCTGGCCTCTGTGAATACGCTACTGGCGAGCCTTGCTGTGCTGGGTGTGAAGCCCTCCACACACCTTGCTCCCAAAAATTAGTGTCTCTCTTCTGCAGCCACTTTCTGCTGCCTCTGGCCACCCCTGAGCTTGCCCCAGCCCTCCCGTACGCCCTGGGGCACCTCTGTCCTGAGAGTGCCATCAGCAGTGATGTCAGGGCGAGCTGTGCCGGCACTTTCCTGGAGTTTGCTTTGTGAGGGCTCAGCCAGGACAGCCCTGTGCGCTCCAGGGTGGCTGAAAGGACAAAGTCCCCTGTGTAGGTGACACGGCTCGTCTGGCAGCCCTGAACCCTTGGACTAAACACGCCTCCCACGCTGCCGGGCGCGCAGCCAGGAGCTGCACCCACTCCAGCGTGAAGGAAATCAGCTTTCTGATGGCATGGGGCTCCTCTGGGCTCTGGGGTTTCTTTTTTCCTAGCTCCTCCATTCCTCTTTTTCTTGCCTGCCACTCAGTTTTGCCACCAGATCTCTTTTTCTTCCTCAGCAAGAAGAAGCCTGCCCACATCCTTCCCCATTGCATTAAAAAGCCTTCTCCAGCTTGTAAATAAACATTGAGAAAAGCCGAAGCTCTAATGATAGCTGTTAATGCTTGGCTATAAAACATCATCCACCAGGCAACACACAGGTGCTGCCAGCAGCCACCTTGGGCAGCTCTTGGGCAGCTTTCTGCAGTTCCCTGCACCCCTTATCAGAGTTAATGCATTGTTGCACTGCTGCCTGTCCTGGTGGTCCCGGGATGTGGAGCAGGAGGGCACGGTGCAGCTCTGGGACCCCACTCTGTCTGCTCAGTCCCATTCTTTGCCCAGATCCTGCCTCAGAAGGGACGACCCGGCCTCTGTCTACACCTGCTCCAGGCCTGTAGCTCCCAGGTGTGTCCAGATGGATGGTGAGGAGGAGAGTTCAAAGAGGCAGCGAGCTGGCTGTACACAAGAGGCTGCAGATAAGGCCCAGCTGGTGATAGGGCTATGATTCAGGTGATGAATGAGCGCTGCTCCCTCTCCCTCTGCTGAAACCTTTGCTCTTTCAGACACAGAAATGGAAAGCCGACACGGTCTGCGCTCCCAACCAACTCTGAGGACAAGGCTGCTCCCTGTCCTGAGTTTACTCACAGGTCAGGACCTCAGGTGTCAAGCCTCCCTTCTGAGGCGGCTCATGAAACAGCTTTATGAAAGCCAGGCAGTGTTGTAGAAGCTGGCACACCCTTGGCCTTTACTTTCCACATCTGCAGGAAAGCACTGCCTCAGGAATTGCCACCTGGCAAAGGGATCTGGCTCCAGCTGCCACCCTCTGCCTGTCCCCTGCTCCCCCTGGCAGCGGTGGCCACTCACCCCGTCCGTGAGCAGCAAGAGAAAATTCCCTCCTCTGGGAGCTGTGCCTGTGCCACAGAGCCAGTCCTGGCTGTGGGGAGCACAAACGGGCTCTGTCAGGAAAATTAATCCACAATCACCAGAGGTTGATGGCCGAAAAGGAGACAGAGGAGTCCTTTTACTTTATTTGAATAAAGGGAGAGGCCATGGGGCATTCCCCTGGGGTCTCTTGGATTTTTTGAGGAAGCAGCCTCCCTTTTATCCCAATTTTCCCACTACATTTCCCTCTCCCTTTCCCCACTTCTGAGGTACTTGAGAGGCACAGACTTCCCAGAACGGCTGATACCTAAAAAATTCCCCTCTAATGTATAACCCTCCCTTTGAATTCTGAACTCTTATGGAATTCATGTTTTCTTCCCAATTATTTCTCTCATCTTTCAATATCCAATTTGATTTATCAGCAAACCTACAGTTTGCCTGTAAAAGCAGATATCTTTTACCCATTCATCAATCAGTGGAATCCTTCCCATTTCTTTTATCTCTCAATGCTAATTTGGGCTACCAGCAGGCCCACGATTTGTTTGTAAAGACACAAATGTCATTCCTCTCAGCTCCAGCACGGGGCCAGCTTTGGGTGGGCTGCAGAGTCCTGCAGCAAGGCCAACAAGACCAGGAGCATCTAACTGCACTCCTCAAACCAACACAGGCTTGGTCAGCTTCTCTGGGCTGCTTTGGAAAACGTGAGGGAACAGCTGGGCTGGAGTGACCTCGTGGTGTCAGACTCCAAGTCTTTTTCCAGGGAGCTCTCAGCCTCCAGACCTGGAGGTGAAGGTTCATGTTTCCATCTTTTCAGCGTGTGATCTGTGGCTGTGACCACAGGAGACGCTCAGAGGGCAGAGATCCCACTCTGGCAGCTGGCAAGGAGGGTTTCCAGTGGCCTGTAGAAGTTTTCTCCAACTTTTTACCCTTCCATCCTGGTTCCTGGTGCTGCAGGGCAGGAGGAGAGCACCTGCAGAGTGGAGCAGCTGGAGCCAATGCTGGCACACAGCCCCCAGGCCACGGGGGCAGCAGGAGAGGGGAAACCACCCCTGGTGACCAAGGGATCAGTTTTGGCCAGGCCAGCTCTTAGCAGTGGATCACTGCAGGACATCTAGACATCTCCCATGCCCAGCTCCTGCCTCACCTTCCCCAGTGCAAATTAAAAAAAATTTAAAAACCCAACCCAACCCAAACATCTCTGGACATTAGAAGCAGCTTGTAACGAGTTTTGTCGGGTTTTGACAGACCTTAGCTGAGCAGAGAGGCTGGCAAAGATGCACAAGCACACACACACTGCTCCTGCAGGTCTCTCTGCATGCTCTGAGTCTCCGGGGAATGCTGACTGGGAGGGATGGATGCTATTCTTAGAGGGCAAGAAAGAGGCTTCGTGCTCCAGAGAGGCTTCAGCTTGCAAAGGCTTGTTCCTCCATCATCCCTTTCAAGTCAGTTGAGGGTTGATTTAACTGTCAAAAATAATTACTGGAACAGGCTTGCTTTTCTCGGAAAGATTATACTCCCTCAAAACCAGCTTCTTCTGAAAACACTTAGCAGACAATAAAAGGTTATTGGCAGCTATTAAGTCCTAAACATTATCTACCTGCTGCAGAGCAGGGGCACAGGAGCAGCAGGGGTTCAAACTCCATGGCAGGGGCATGGCTGCACCTTCCCTGTCTCCCCGTGCTTTCCACGGTGCCTTTGGCCTTGGGGACCCTCACCTGGCCCAAACTTTGGCTCCAGGTCTGCAGCAGGCAGCCCTTTGTTCATGCACTGGAGCATGGGGGCTCCCAGCTCCTGGGGTACCCTTCTTTCCAAAGCAGGTTTGGTTTGGGGTGGAAGGGAGTTTAAAAATCATCCATTCCCACCCCTGCCCTGCAGGGACCCCTCCCACTGTGCCAGGGGCTCCAGCCCCAGGCTCCAGCCTGGCCTTGGCCACTGCCAGGGATCCAGGGGCAGCCACAGCTGCTCTGGGCAATTCCAGCCCAGCCCTGCCCACCCGGCCAGGAACAATTCCTGCATCCCAATCTCCCATCCAATCCCACTCTGCAGCCATTCCCTGGCTGCTGTCCCTCCATGCCCTGGGAATTTTCTCTCTCCATGGTTCCTGCAGCTCCTTCAGGTACTGAATGGCCACAATTAGCCATGCATAGATTTAAATGTTGCTCATATATATGCGTATGTTCATACATACTCTCTCTATTTTTTTAAAGTCATGCTTATTAATTTTGTTAAGTATTCAGTCTTTGTGTTTACTCACCCCTACATTCTTCTGAAGTGGTTAAATTAAAAAAAAAAAATCTGATTTCAATTTAAAAAAACAGAAACAAACATAGAGGAAAAAGTTATCCCTATACTGTAGGACCTTGTAAGCTGCTTGGTTTTCACTGCCAAAAAAATTACTTTTTTTTTTTTTTAGCCAACATGGAAACTTTTTTTCCAGCGGGTTGGCTGAGATTGTGCTTGGGGAATTAACTGTGCCAACTCAGTTGCCACAAACGTTTATTTATCTCTTCTGCCTCCAGGACCACAGGGACTCCACGACCCACACTGGCACCAAACGGGTGGAGGAACTGAACCCACTCCTAAACCTGTTTCACCAAAGGAGCAGCACAGACTGGGCCCCCATGCTGGTGAATTAAACGTGACCAGGGATATTCCAGGCACTGACACCACAAGGCACAGACCAGCCCGTGTCTGTGCTGCTGAACTGGCTCACCACCCAAAACAAGGTGGCTTTGTGCTACCCACCCTTTGGGAACAGTCCCTGAAATGCTCCAACTGCCAAATCGTGCCCCAAAGTTATTTTGGGTTAGTGCTGGCAGCAGCACCAAATTTAGGTCAGGAATTATCTATTTAGTTTGCCAGCATAAGGAATCACATTGCAGGGCCTGATAATGCTTGAGGGCATTGTCATAATCTTGCATCTTCTGACCAGTACAGGGTTTACATCTTCAGCTGATGGGCAGCGTGTGGGGAATTAAACCAAATTTTTCACACCCATTTGCCCAGACTTCTGTCAGTGCGTTGTGCAGGGAGTTGGTGCTGCCCGGAGCGCTGCCAGCACGGGCACACTATCACATCACAGAATCTCTTCCTGGTTAGGTGGTCCCTTTCCATCTGGGAGCTGAAAGACTCGGGGTTTACAAAGTGTGTGTGAAAGGCAAGTTGTTGTATCTCCAGGAGCTGCGCTCAGGGTGAGCTGCAGTGGGAATAATTTGCTTTACTGGAGCTCGCTGACCAAACAACACATTTCCCCTGGCCCCTGCAAAAAAGAAATTGCTGTTCTGTGTTAGCCACTTCCCCACGGCCAGCAGTTTATCCCCAGAAGTTTTATCTCCGTGATATATTTGCGGAATGAGCGCAAAAGAGACTCTCAAGGAATGTGTATCTTGATTTGCTCCTCCATCACCCTGCTGCCTCACCATAACCCAGGGGTCACTGGAAGGACCCACTGGGCTCTTCATGGCTCTAGCAGAGAATAATTTGGAGCAGACAGCAGCACGTCCTCGCTTCATCCCCTCGGGGAATGAGGGACTGAAGGGAAGTGAGCGTGGGCACAGGAATGAATGCACACAGACTCGTCTTTATTTAATTTAGCCAGGAAACAATGCTCTTCTGCTCCATCAAAACAGTGAGATCCAAAGACAGTTTTCAGCAGGAGGACTGCGACAGTGTCTTTCCAACCCTGGATGGTTTCTGAGTTGAGTTTATTATTGTTCCTAAGCGATATTATTTGAAGTTCTAGTAAGAAAGCGTATACCAAGCAGTCCACAGATCTCAAGTCATACATTCCTACTGGCAACCCAGAGATGAAAGGCTTGGAAATCTGTCCCTGAACTGCTTTCTGGATTTCTTGGCATCAGGATAATTCAACTGGGAATGTCAAGTGTTTTACTAAATAGCTGCTGGAAGGACTCGGGAGCTGAAAACCCTGCTTCAGTCAGCAAACCAAACAGTTTAATGGGCATCACATGAAAAGCAAAACCAGAAGTTAATCAAAAGCAAAATAGGATGTCCTGACCGGGAATTCAACTCTGCCCCATGATAGTTTGGTATCACATCTGCAGCAAACTCCTGCAGCTGAACTGCACGGCACATTTTACCCCTAACTCACGTGTCAACAGAATCCACTGAGCACTAAAAATATAGGAACAGTTTTCCTCACTTCTGCTTGGGTCTGTGAAAGTACAATGAGCTGAAGCCTGCAGAAGAAAGAAGGCTGCCTCTTTTTTGCTTTAGATTTCATTATTTTCACAGGGTTGTTTTTTGGTTTGGTGGGGCTTTTTTTGGGTTTTTTTGGTTTTTTTGCGTTTTTTGTTTTTGTTTTTGTTTTTGTTTTGGTTTTTTTTAGTTACGTAATATTCTTTTACTTCTGGAGTAACCACTTGATTAAAAAAAAAAAAAAAAAAGAAAAAACAAACAAACCAAAACACAATTTCCCTCCTAAAATCATACATTTCTGTAAGGTCACATCGCACTACGTGGAAGCAACTCCTAGTAAGATCAATTCACACAAATTACATGCAGGAAAAAGCTATAAAAGCATTGGCTCTTATTGTTGGTCTCCCCCTGGCCTGCACTCCCCACAGCTTGACATTCATTAATGGTTTTTCTTAACTGAGTAGTTCTTCTCTCAGGAAGTCTGGGAAGAGTTTCAGCTTTGTCCTCCACTGTGCCCATGCAAGGATTCTCGGAGGGAGGTGCTTGGAAGAAAGTGGAAGGAGCTTTTCCAGGCTCAGAGAGGCTGATCCAGCTGGGCTAAAGCTGGACTTGCTTGTGCCAGGAATACTTTTGGGAAGCAGACTCACAGGTAGCTTTTGAAGGGCTGGGGAGATCTTTAGTTTAATTTCCATGACAAAAAAAATGGAAATTATTTTTATAACCTTGGTTTCTGGTCACCTCTGGTTGACACCTCAGATGTTCTTGGCTTCCACCGAAGCTGAGTACCTGAGAGGTGACTCACAGCCTGGTTTCACCTGAGGGCAGGTTTCAAAGAAAAGTCCCTTGTGGGGAGGTGTTTTGTTGCTCTCCTGTATCACAGTGAGAAATTAATTAGACAAAGAAAAGCCACCATAATCCCTCAGAGGTTAAAGAGTGTGTCCTGTGGGTGTAAAAGAGGATTAGTACTCCTCACGAGGGACATGGAGACAGGAAAAAAAAAAAGTCTTTCCTAAAGAGTTTGTGTATTTTTTTTCTTTTTGAAGTTCAAACCATTTGTGTAACTTTCCTTGAGACATCCCGTTTATGGCCCAGCCCTGGGCAGTTCCTTTGCCTGCCATTTCATAGTGAAGCACTCCTGTTTCACAATGTTTTAACACACAGGGCTTGAAATGACAAGTCAAGTTCCTTGTGCTGAACCTCTCAGCTCTGCAGGCAAGAGAAGAGCACAGGTGTGTCCCCCTCAAAGAGTGGCAGCAATTTGCAGTGACCAAACTCTGAAAGGAGATTCAATGCTCGGGCAAATCTGCCTTTGCTTTGCCTCGTAGGAAATGTTTGTGACTCGAGAATCCATTTGATCTGTGATCCTTCACTGGAAGGAAGCAGCCTTGGGTAAAACAAGCTGCTTTTTTTTATTTCTTCATCCTCCCCGGTTTTCCTTGGGAGAACGCGGCTTCGCCGCTAGAAGAGCTCGTGGCATGTCGTGAGCTGCCCCTGCAGCTGCATCTGCAATAAACGTGCGTCCAATCCTCCACAACAACAGCTGATTATAATTTATCCCCTTATCATGAGGGATTTGTCAGCCTTTGGAATCCCTGGCTGACAGGGGTCTGTGGATGATGGATCACAGTGGCTGTCTAGGCCTGATTCAGAGAAAGATGTTGACACACACGGCTCATTTCTGAGAAAAAGAGATTTTGATGGGACATGGAATCCTGTTATCTTGTTGCACCCTTCTATCTTGTGACAGAAATGATCCAGCACCCTATTGACACAGGGTTTGGATTCAAAGTGCAGAACAGATGCTCCTGCTGTTTGTTTTACTGCCCCAGGCTTGGAAACTAGTGCAAGAATGAAAGCAAGGAGCTCTTCTGCCAGGGGTGTTGTGGCTTCTGCTGGCTGCTCTGCCCTGTCCAGGTGGACCCCAGCACAAGGAATGTGCAAACTGTGCTCACCTGGGAGTGCCACCTCTGCTGGTATTTCTCCTCTCATTCCCCACTGTCAGGAAAACAGAGGGCTTGATCTGTGATTAGAGATCTCACTTGTCTTCACGCTGCCTGCTCAGGTGAGGCTGCTCTCCAGTTGGGCAATGGTGCCAGGCCCAAGAGTCTGGAGCTGGCAAGCTGCCTGCCCCTTGCAGCACCTGCAAATTCCCCGGGTGTCTGCAGGGTGAGTAATTCACAGGGTGGATGGAGATGGGGCTTTCCACACCTTACAGAATCACAGAGCAGGCTGAGTTGGGAAGGACCCACAAGGACCATCGAGTCCAGCTCCTGGTCCTTCACAGGACCATCCCCAGGAGTCACAGCCTGTGCCTGAGAGCGTTGTCCAAACATGAGCTCTGCCAGCTTTGGTGCTGTGAGAACTTCCCAGGGGAGCCTGTTCAGTGCCCAGCCACCCTCTGCGGAAGAACCTTTTCCTGATGCCCAACCTAAACCTGTCCTGACACAGCCATTCCCTCGGCTCCTGTCACTGTCACCCCAGAGCAGAGATCAGCGCCTGCCCCTGCTCTGCCCCTCTGAGGCAGCTGTGACTGTAGTGAGGTTCCTCATCCAGGCTGAACAGACCAGGTGCTCTTTCCCTCAAGGCCTTTCACCACCTTCATTGCCCTCTCTGATGTTTTTCGTGTATTTTGGTGCCCAAAACTGCTCACAGTACCAAGGTGAGGCCATCCCAGCCCTGATCAGAGTGGGACAATCCTTCCTGGTGCCCACAGGACAGGGATGTCCCTCCTGGCTTCCAGGGCACGGCTGCCTCACATCCAACTTGCCATCAACCAGGACACCCAAGTCCCTTTCCATGGCACTGCTCTTCAGTTTGTGCAGAATCTGGCATTTTCCCTTGCTGAATTTCATATGGCTGGTGACTGCCCCTGATCATCCTCTGTGGCGGCTTTGAGTTTCTGGGACAGCTCCACTGCTCCCAGAAAAACTCCATCCAGCCCTGATGGGGATAGGGATACCCCCAGCCAGGCTGGAGCACCAAAACCAGCTTGTTTCCCTCCAGCACCAAGTGCTGAGTGTGGCTGCTGGAGGCCTGATGTTGGTTTTAGAGCCAGGGCTTTGCATTATCCCGCTTTTAATTTTGCTCCCAAGTGCAAGCCCTGCAGCTTGTTCCTGAGCTGATCAGGCAGCTGGAAGAGGAGCCACTGCACGTGTGTTCCCAGCCTGGCCCAGTGTCAGGAGCACTCCCCTGTGCAGGGCTTGTGCAGTAACTGTGAGACACACGCCCCAAACACAGAAATCCAACGCTGCAGGCAGAGCTGTGCGGCCTCAGAGTTGCACCTATTGAGACTCATGAAACCCAACAGGAAACTGAAAGAGCGCAGACACTTCCAGAAACAAAACCTGCCCCCTTTCTCTTGAAATGTCGTCGCTTTTCAAGGCATGGAAATAATGAGAATTAAGCAGAGGTGTCTCTTAAATGATGCGTCAAAAGATCTTGAGCAAGAGCGGGAGCTGCGTGTTTGGGCATTGCTTTGGGCTTTTGGTTTGTGGAAGGTCTTCCCAGGCATTTGCACAAACAGAGCTCCGTGAAATTGGAAGCTGAAGCCTCTGTTTGGTGAGGAAAGCTGGGAAAATTTTGGGGAATCAGGAAAGCCGTGCTGGGTGTGGGGAGAGAACAGCCAAAGAAAGGGTGAGGGGGTATTTCTGCCTCGCTTTTTATTGCAATGCTGCATAAATTCAGGTTGCTGTTGAAGGGCTGTAGGTTGTGTCATTGTCACCCCATAAAAGGCCAAAGCTCAGAGACAGTCCAGGGCTGGCTGGGGCCCTTTCCTGCTCAGAGGGCCCAACCTGATCTCACAATCTGATGTCAGACCTATCACGTCATCTCTTGGATTTCCTTGAACCGAATTTTCCTTGAACTGATTCTCATCTGAGCCAGAGCACATCAGCTGAAAAAAACCCTTTCTGTCTTGGTGATGGCATTTCTAGAGGTGAAGAATCCAGCACCCAACATGAAGTGTTGTTTCCATTTGTTAATTCTCTTTACTAGGAAGAATGTGCTTATTTTCCATAGAACACTCATATCCAGCTTTAATTTTTAGACGCCGAGTTTTGTCGACTCTTTATCACCATCACTACTCTATCATCAGATTTGCATTTTCCAGAGCTACCCTTTCTGCCATATGGCCCAGAAGTGTTTATGGGGTGTTCATCCTGTGAGCAGAGTCTCTTTCCAAGAGCCTGGAGTGACAGGACAAGGGGGAACGGCTTCAAACTGACAGAGAGCAGGGCTAGATTGGATATTGGGAAGGAATTGTTTCCTGTGAGGGTGCTGAGGCCCTGGCACAGGTTGCCTCAAGAAGCTGTGGCTGCCCCTGGATCCCTGGGAGTGTTCAAAGCCAGGATAGATGATGGTGATGATGATGATGATGATGATGATGATGATGATGATGATGATGATGATGGATGACCCAGGGCAGCCTGGGCTCCTGAAGATTCCCTTCACCCAGTTGGAACTGGATAATCTTTAGGGTCCCCTTCCAACCCAAACCATTCCACGATCCTAGGATTATGTACAACTATTCTAGAAAGAAACATCATCATGGCCAAAGTTTTTTCTTCCCTAGCCTCGTTTTTTTCCCTCCAGGTTTTATGATTTTACACACAGTTATCTTGAGTTTATGGAGTTCAGCTTCCCAGCTGTCCCTGATTAGCAGCTCTCAACCCACGAGGCTGAGTTTTCTCCACCAGACCAGTCTGCCTCCCGAGAGAGAAATCTCAGGAAGAATTCCTTCACAGAAAGGGCCGGTCAAGCATTGGAAGGGGCTGCCCAGGGAGGTGGTGGAGTCTCCATCCCTGGAGGAGTTCAGAAGTTCCCCAGGGAACACCTTGGACATCTCTGAGCTTTGTGCACCCCCTGAGGTGGCCTCTCCTGCCATGTCCAGAAGTTTGAGTTCCAGGCTAGAACACAAATTTCACAAATATTTCTGAGAATTAATCCTGTTTGGTCACGGTGTGTTTTATTTCAGGAACGGGATGTTTTCCAAGCTGATAAACTTTCTAAACCTGGAAAACACTAAAAATGTTTGTAACTCCGAGTTTACCCTTGCTTTTGAATCCAAATTCAGGCAACTTTCCTGTTGGCAATGCTTTGCATAGTGGGATTGAATTTGTGGATTATAACAGGATTTTTTTGTGATTCCACCTGAAGCTTCAAGTAGGAAGACACCACTAATAAAATAATCAAAAACCTGACTCAAAAAGCTAAAAAGCAGATATAGCACTCTGCAGATCTAAGGGGAAAACCCACTTAAAATCCTCCTGCTATCTCTTGAGATTTTCTCGTGGATTGCTACACAGTTGTTTATTTCCTTTTAAATAAGCAAGCAACCAAAGACCAGACTACTTCCCTAAATGGAATTTTTCAGTGTTTGTTTGTCTTTCTCCATAGAAATTCAGGCCTTCTCCAGACTTGAGGCTTGTAACAAGGACTGATTTTATATCCTGAGAGAGGAGAAAGATGAACACAGCCGAGGAAGGGAGATGCTGTTAGGACTTCCATGGGTTGAGCCTTGATTTTATTTGCCTTTCGTAGGAAAGCCAATTTGCATTAGAACTGAAGACATGATGATGCAAGTAGTTTGTTTCTTTATTTCCCATAAATATGTCACATTAAAAATGTAAAGCTTAAACTGCTTTGTACATTGCAGGCACAAACAGCCCATCTCCAGCACAGGAAATATGTAAACCACCTTATCTTGGTTTTCATGCACTCCTAAGTCATTCAAATGAAAGAGTGATAAACATCGAACGTTCTTAGTTTAAAACACAAGAATTAAAACTTTTGTGTGTGTGTGTGTGTGTTTGTTTTGATGGCTTTTTTTCCCCCACCCCCAAACACAGGGTTTCCTTTTAACCACATAAAACCTTCCATTCATAAAGTATGGGATGTTCTGTTTTCAGTTCTCCTTTTGGGCAAAGTCAGGGAGGGACAGAAATGTTGAGAAGAAAAAGCAGATCTTTCATCAGAACATTTTGAAACAAGACTACAAATACATCCTCTACATTTTTGGGGTGGTTTATTTTTGTTTGTTTTGTTTTGGCTTTTTTCCAGCTGAAACAGGGACAGGTCTGGCACAAATCTGAATCATCTAAACTGGTTTCACATGCATTTTTTGACAGAGTAATATTCAACCAATTTTCACCAAGCTTCTTCCTTGAGAGTGCTTCCCTAAACCTATGAGCCTTGACACTACAGGTTAAGAAAAAAACAGCCTTAAAACAATTTTAAAAAACCAAAAAAACTTAAAATGTTGTAAGCAGCTTGTCCTTGTGACACTGCTGAATGTCTAGGCAGGTTTTCTGTGTGCTGACACACATGGTTGCTCAAGAGCTGAGCACTTGTTCCTGACATGGGGGCCTGCCAAAGCCAGGAGAGCGAGCACATTTACAATACAGTGACGTAACCTTCTCCCACATTTTGAAAATGTGGTTTTCCCTTGCAAAGTCCCTTGGTTCTTGATAGTAAAGCAGCAGCGTGGTGTGTGTCCAGGCCGTGCTGCAATGTTCAATCCCTTTGCTAGGAGCTCAGCTGGGATTTCATAACCCCCTGGAGAACTCTGTGTTCGCTGTTATCACCCATGACTTCACCCGGGGACTGCTTTCTGTTCCTCTATTTATTTCTGGGGACCAGCACTGCTCTTCTCCATTTGCAGGGGATGGTGGCTTGATAGCCAGCCCTGAAATCCCAAGGGATGGGGTGTTGTCCCATCCACAGACAAAACCACTTCATGTCCCACAGGGGACAAGCATCCACAAGGACACTTCATGTGCCAGTTCATCCTCCCTCTGCCCTCCTATTCCAGGCCCAAAAGGGAAGCTGGAGTTATCTTAACTCTGGGCTTCTCTATGAGGGAGAATGGATCAGAAAAGCAGCAGTGCAGTATTTATTCCCTGTGGCATCCCCTGGCTTTGTCTGTCCCCTCCTGGGAGCGGGGTGACCCCAGGATGCAGGTCCCACTTGGTGTCCCAGCCCTGCCTTAGGATCTGCTTGTTTCCCTTCCTGCAGAGGCTCTACACAGCCCTCCAGTCCCCTCTTGTCCCCCCAGGAAGGGCAGGAGGGAGCTGGGTTGGCTGTCAGGGACTGATAAGGTGCTCTGGGCATTTCCTGGATGGAGCTGCTCTGATTTATAGCCAGGCCAAAGAGGCTGCTAAGGAGCAGCTCTCTTTATTTCTCCTGCCTCCCACACACAGGAACAAGGGACAATAAAGGTCATGACCCTCTTTCCACTCGCATTCCCGGCCCCTCCCATGCTGTCCAGAAATGGGAGAAAAAAGGAAATTTCTCTGTAGGAAATGAGAAGCGGAGTGGTGGTGACAGGGCAGGGAAAGTCTTTGTCGTTCCTGCAGAAGCCACGTTCACCCTTCTCCCTGCCTTTGGTGTTTGCAGAGACTCGACTGGAAGAGTCTGGGACTTAAAGACAAAGCAAAAAAGATCCTCTATGAGCAATGTGAGACTCATAGAATCATGATGCTTTGGGTTGGAAGGGGCCTTAAAACCCATCCAGTGCCACCCCTGCCCTGGCAGGGACCCCTCCCACTGCCCCAGGCTGCTCCAGCCCCAGGTTCCAGCCTGGCCATGGGCACTGCCAGGGATCCAGGGGCAGCCACAGCTGTTCTGGGCACCCTGGGCCAGGCCCTGCCCATCCTCCCAGGAAGATTTTTTTTCCTAATATCCAGTCTAACCCTACTCTCTCTCAGTTTGATCCAGCAAAGTCAGTCCCTGCAGTGAAGAAACTGCAGGAATGCAGCTGCAGGGCCCAGTTCCTCCTCTGAGCCACGTTTAAACTCTATTTCTGGGGAGCTGGGGGAACTTCCACCCAACACCACCTCTGCTACTGCAGTGGGGACTTGCAACAGCAGCAGAATCTCACTCAGCTCTCAGCTGGATCCTCTGCAAATCCCTCAAGCAGAGGGAAATGCAGGGACAGTAATTGGCATGGAGCAGCAGCTCGGCTGTGCTGGTGACAGAAGATTCTGTGGGAGTTATTAAGGGGCTGCTGTTAAGGTACTACTAATAATTTTCAGAATCATTTCCACTCCTATTCTTCCCCTGGCAGCCCAAAAGTGCTCTGGGTCCTTTTAAAGCCATTCTGCCTGCGAACAGTTTATTGTTTTATTTGATAGGTTGCTTAGGGACAGCTCGGCACCTCCTGTGCTTTATTTCCCCCCTCCCTTCAAAGAGTGAGAGCATTTTAATATTTCTTGGAGAAAAATGGATGTAATAAAACATGAACATCTCGCTGCAGTGGAAAGCTCTTCCCTGAGAGGCTGTTCCAGGCTGGCTTTTCCGGTTGCTGTGCTCTGCAGAGAGCTGGCACCACCATCCCGCTTCCCATAAACATTTTTCTCCTGCTAGCAGAAAGATTTGCTCACTTAGGATGGGAGGATGGAGCAGAGATGGACCTCTGTGGTCTCCACTGATGGTTTTCTTGGGTTTTTTTTGAATGAGCACGTGGCTGAACTGGGTAAAGTCACAGGATGATGGTCAAAAGTGCTGGAGTTACCACTGGCAGGGGCCTTTTCATGGACTCATGGAATGGGTTGGGTTAGAAGGGACCTTGAAGCTCATCCATTCCCCCCCCAGCCACGGCAGGGACCCCTCCCACTGTTCCAGGCTGCTCCAGCCCCAGGCTCCAGCCTGGCCTTGGGCACTGCCAGGGATCCAGGGGCAGCCACAGCTGCTCTGGGCACCCTGGGCCAGCCCCTGCCCATCCTCCCAGAGAATGATTTTTCTCCTGGTATCCTGTCCAACCCTGTCCTCCTTCAGCTTAGGGCCATGCTTCCTTGTCCTGTCACTCCAGTCCCTTCTGAATTGACCCTCTGAGCTCTCCTGGAGCCCCTTCAGGCCCTGGAAGGGCTCTGAGCTCTCCCTGGACCTTCTCCTCTCCAGGTGGCCCCCCCAGCTCTCCCAGCCTGGCTCCAGAGCAGAGGGGCTTCAGCCCTGGGATCAACTCTGTGGCCTCCTCCACCCTCATCCCAACAGCTCCACATATTTCTTGTGTTGGATCAGGTTGTAAAACTGCTGATGGGAGCTCACAAGAGCAGAGCAGAGGGGGAGAATCAGCTCCCTCAACCTCCAGTTTGGCACTGGAGTCCTTGAGGGTTGGAAAACATCCAGGTGAGAGCAAGGTCACCAGTGAGAACTGACGCCTGGAGAAGTGACCTCATAGAAGCCACCAGGAGAAAAAAACCAGCATTGCTGAGTACCTGGGTGAGGTCTGCACAGGGATCCTGCAAGGGCAATGGAAAATCCCCCAATTAGGAGATGCTTCAGGCTGGGAAGAGAAGCAGGGAGAGCTGTGCAGGCACCAGCTTCACTGTCCACTCCTCAGGAGNAGAGCTGTGCGGGCACCAGCTTCACTGTCCACTCCTCGGGAGCAGGAATCTCCTTCCCTGTCAGTCATGGGATGATGATTCCATCACAGCTCTGGGCTCAGCTGGGGATTTTAGAGATTGCTTAAAAACACAGAACGAGAAGTGTTCATGTGCATGAAAAAGAGAAGGAGAGATCTGTGAATCCTGGAA
>VWZN01008043.1:0-19675 GCA_013396955.1 Regulus satrapa
AAATACCCTTGTTTTTATCACATGCAATAGAGAGGTATTGTCAGGTTTGTGGACTGCCATTAATGGCATTCCATAACAATACTATTATGGACTAATATACTGTCAATGCTAACAGACTCATATACAAAAATGAGTATATATTTAATTATGTACAGTAAAAATATTAGTGATTTAGATTTTCTTTTAATGGCCTTTTAAATTGTGAACACCAAGCTGATCTTTATGTACCATCAGATGTCATCAGAAACACCTATTAAGACACAGCTCACAATAGATTCATGTTTTAGGATGTGTGTATTTTGGGAGATATTAAGAAGTTTTATTTGGGAAGCCCTCTGGTGATGTGCTACAAATTTGAAAGTATTTAGACAACTTGAAATTATTAGTTTTCTGGGAAACTTGAAATAGAATAGAATAGAATAGAATAGAATAGAATAGAATAGAATAGAATAGAATAGAATAGAATAGAATAGAATAGAATATTTTCAATTGGAAGGGACCTGCATTGTTCATCTAGTCCACCTGCCTGACCATTCCAGGACATGGTTAAGGCTCTTGTCCAAATGCCTCTTAAACACTGACAGGCCTGGAGCACCGATCACCTTTTAGGAAGCCCCTTTCAGTTTTTGTCTGCTCTCTCAGTAAATAAATGCTTCTCCAGGTGTAGGCTAAATCTTCCTGACACAGATTTGAACCATTCCCATGCATTTTATCACTGTATACCTATGAAAAGAGACTACCACCTCCCCCTTCACTTCCCCTCCTTGGGAAGCAGTAGAAAACCATGAGACAGCCTTTCAGCCTCCTCTTCTATGAGCTGAACAAACCCAAAGTCCTGAGCCTCTCAGCCTTTCCTTCAGCTTTGTTGTCCTCTTCTGGATGCATTCAAGGATCTCCACAACCCTCTCAAATTGTGGGGCTCAGGATTGCACGTGGTGCTCCAGGTAAGGCCACACTGGTAAGGCAGAACAATTCCCTCTTTTTCCCAGCTGGTCTTGCAGTGTTTGATGCACCCCATGCCTTTTGCCCTCTAGGCTGACAGGGCTCACTCATTGCTGACCTGTGTCAAGCCTGCTGCTCACCAGACACCACCTATCCTTTCCTGCAGGGCTACTACTCCAGCCATTCTTCTCCCAGTTTATACTCATGTCCAGCATTACTCTTCCTAGGTGCAGAATGTGGTATTTGTACTTGTTAAATTTCATCCCATTGATGATTGCCCAGGGCTGCAGTCTATCAAGATTCCTTTTGATAAGCCAAAGTTTATAAAGGTTTTTATTGTCTTTCAAATGAAAAAATATACCAAAAGGAGATACTGTAATGAGACTATAAACCTTACATTTATTCAGATTGTATTCTTCATGATTAGTGAATTTGAAGTAATTTTTACAGACAGTATAAAATAAAAAATGACACTGATTGAGGAATAAATTTAGTAACATGGTTTTCAATTAAGCAAGGCTTTGATAAGTCTAGCATAAATTTCTGCTCATTAGTTTATGGCATATCAAAGCTTTTCTTGTTTTACTGCCTCTCTCAGCACCACCCTATCTTATTACAGTCCAAGATATCATCTTGAGTGCTATGTCAGGATATGAGAGCTAAAAATGGGGCTTTCTGCCAAACAAGAGATTTGCATCCTGCTAAATGCTAAATGCTCAATTAAATGCTTTAATGTTTAAGAGGGTTTATATAACTATTAGGGAAGAAGAGTGTGAAGGAGGAAGACCAAAAAGTATTAAAGCATTATGAGATTTAAAGGTGAACTTCAGGAAGAGAATTTAGGTCTTTCAAAAATTAGTTGGAGAAAAAAGCCCAAAGAAGAAAAATAGATCCACAGATCTATGTAGGCACTTAATTTTATGAAGCATTCAATAAATTTAAATATGTATATTTATATATACAAATATACACTTATATACAGTTGCTTTGCACAGAAAGCCTATCAACACCTATAGCAAGATTGCATTCAGTATTGATTTCATTTATATTTTTTAGTGGTTTGTTTCACTAGAAACATAAAAAATTGAATAATTGTATGAAAAACTGAGTTTTGAATTTTCTCTCAAATTAGAGAAAAGTTAGAAAATACTGATGGCACCTCATTTTATCTTTGGCTAGAAATGTAAGGGTCAGATCCACAGCCTTTCCCACTAACATCTACCCTTCTGCCCATTTAAAATCCCTAGCCCACATCAGCATCATTCTCTCCCAAGTAGCTTCTTAGATATCTGACTGCTTGGAATACTAGTATATTTTCCATGGCTATGATTTCAACCACGTTAAAAAGCAAAGCTACAGCATACCACCAAGCCTCTACCTCTTCTTCACATCTTCTAAAAGGAAAACTATATGGGCATTCATGACAGGTCAAGGTGCATGGTTTGTGATCTAAATTGAGGGTTTTGGGGTATTTTTTGTTCTCTTTCTCCTATTTTTGTGATTCATTTAATTAGCTTACTTGTATATATACAAATGCACACTTCAGTCATCAATAAATGGGTTGTAGTGTCTGTTTATAGCAAAAAGTATATTTATTTACAAGCACTTTTTTTTTTAAATATTTTTTTTCTTCATGATCAAAAAAACTTCCATTCTAATGTTTGCTGAAATACATGCTGGGATTTTTTAAAATTTAATAATCTAGTTAAGCTTTATCTTTTCAGTATAACACAATGTACTTAAAAACCCTCCTGAATGGGATATATGTACCTGAGAGGAACAGAAGGTCTCTAAAAATAAATCTTTGGGGTAGTAGTTTTGGCCACTTTGGCAGAGGCAATGCTAACCTTCTTCTGGTTCTTATTCTGCCAGGCCTTCTTAGTGTATCTGAATCATTAGACAGTAGGCAGCAGGGTTAGAAGTACATGTTTGTTTGTTTGTTTGTTTGTTTAGGGGACTGAATGTCATGCAGTCCCCTGCTCTTAATAGCTGATGATTTTACAAGTCAGACACTTTCCTTGTGCTGTCACTCTGATTTGGGTTTCACATGAGATATTGTCTTGGCACTTGCAGTCCTGGCGGGCAGGCTGTGCTCTCCTTTTCCTCTTCTTCTGATGTGCCTTCAGCCTATTGATCTGAGGAAGGGAAAGCGGCCATTAGAGAGAAATCCTCATCTTCAGTGCTGCAGTCACTAACTTCTCCAAACACCTCCGCTGCCGCTTCTCTTTCGTCTATGTTCACAAGCCCGTGCATGGACCACAGAACTGGTAGCCCATGAAGAACTGGTTGGTGCTGTGGGGTGTGCACATCCCTGGCAGGTGGTATCCTGCCAGGTTCATGGGCCGGAGGTGCGTTCTTGCCTCTCGCCATATTGCTGCTGGCAATTGTGGGGCTGTGATCGAGCAGCGCTCCTTCGCATTCCAGAGCAGTTCTCTCTTTAGATTGCTGCCACTCTGCTCACCTGCCTGCTCTTGGGGGAGTGAATTGTAGTGGTTGTTGCTTCCAATTCCTGCTGCAATTGTGACCCTGCCACTGTGCCTTCCCAGGCTGCTTCCACTGTGGTACATGCACAGGACTGCTGGACTGCTGTGCCAGCCACCCTGTCTCTCACAGCCATTTGGGGAAGATGCACAAAGGTCCTGCTCCATGAGGTCCCTCTCTCTCTTCTGTTGCCCTGGATGATTGTCTCTGTTAATGTACCATTTGTGCTTCCACTCCTGCTGTTGTCTGCTGCTGCTGCCAGCCCTTTGCTACACAGGAGCACATGAACATGTCTTTTGACAGTACATGCTGGCACTACCTCAGTCTCTTGTCCCTATCTTCACCTCTCTGTGCCTTTTTGTGCTGCCCAGCAGTGGCCATGGCCAGCAGCATGGCATGGCCCAGGGAACCGTGCTGGGGTTGGTTTTCCCTCCAACTGCGGCCTGGCCCTGCAGCGATGGCCCCATGGGGGATGTTTACCTGGCAGGCCTGTGAGGGAGCCGTGTACCTTGCCCTCTCCATGCTGACACCCTGCTGTCCTGCTGAGGCTCTTGGTGCAGACACTCTGTGACAGACTGCCTTGCCACCCTGTCTGGAGGAGTCAGTGGTGCTTGGTGGTGACATGGAGGTGGTGACAAGGGCACAGTCCATCAGTCGGCATGGGGTCCTTTCCATGTGGGCCCTGCAGGCCCAGGCCAGGCCTCACTGACACAAATCCCATCTCTGGCCCTGATACCATCACCAGCCCTGATATCATCATCAGACCTGGTCTGTGCTTCTCTGTGAACACCTCGTGGGACAGAGGGAAAGTTGTCCTGGGCACCTGGTGAAGGAGGGATTAAGTAGCTATCATGAGCTTGCACAGAAACTCAGCACCTTCAAAAAGCCTTTCTCACCCTCTCGAATCAAAATCCTGCATCCAGCCCTTATGTCAGCTGTTGAAATGAATTCCTACTTTTTTAGTGTGGAAGGTGGAAAGACAGATACCAGGATTATCTCAAGACTAATTTTCTATATACTGTATATTTTACATAACACTAGGTACTATTTGTAGCATCTCTCTTGTTTACTTTTTGTGATATAGAATAAAAACTACCAAATCACAGAATCACAGAATGGTTTGGCCTGGAGGGGATCTTAAAGATCATCTAGTTCCAACCTCCCTGCCATGGGCAGGCACATCACCCACTAGATGAGGCTTCTCAAAAGCTCCAGCCTTGCCTTGAACACTGCCAGGGATAGGACTAAATAATTTTTTTTTTAAAAGTGTGTCTCTTATGATGAGAGAAAGAGCTTTATAAATGACAGCCAGGTTAAAGAAAAAAGTGCCTTTTTTCTCACCACATGAAGATAAGGATGGGATTTTTGGGGCTGTGTTTGTCTTTGGAAGTTTGCACATTTTGTGTTGCTGGGAATAGGTGGATATTAATTCTTTTAGGCTCCCTGTCCATTTACTGATACTGTCAGACCATTTATGGTTTCATAGCAAGTAATGCATATCCACA
Source organism: Regulus satrapa (assembly GCA_013396955.1). Taxonomy (NCBI): domain Eukaryota; kingdom Metazoa; phylum Chordata; class Aves; order Passeriformes; family Regulidae; genus Regulus; species Regulus satrapa. Next base: position 4,929 of record VWZN01008043.1, read on the forward strand.
TTTAGGCCAGAAACTGTGTTTATCTTTTACTTGGAGATATCATCAAGGACTCTGAATTTTTGTACTTAATGATTAGAGCACCTGTATCATGCTCTGCAACATAAATTGTTCTGATGACATTTATAGTCTATTTATTTAAATACAAAATAAGAAAAATATTAGAATTTTTAAAAAAATTATATAAAATACTTGTTTGCAATATGCTGTAAAAAAGGAGATTTCCCTTTTTATTTTCTTTTTAATTTAAATTATCTGGGTCAATTACAAAACCCCAAACATAATAATACTAAAGCAAACCAAATAACTCCCTCAACAAAAACAAACAAAAACAATTCACATGATCTCCCTTTGTTTTTATCATCAAAGAGTTTTCCATTCCTTCAGCTTTCATTAACGATGAAAAGAAAAAAAAAGGGCATAGGGTCAAGTTTGCCAAACAAGTAGAGACAAGTTTCATCTACCTTTAGTGTTAGGCTTTACTATGATTTCAGGTGGCACTATTTATCAACACATGATGGCAGTAGAAGTCCATGAAATGATTAGCTGATGTTGTACATTAGTGAAGCAAAATCTACCTAAGGCCTTTTTTTCTAGAGAGAGCTGTAGTCTTTGCTTATGAATATTGACAGTTCTGAGTCCAGCTCTGCAGAGAAATTAAAAAACAAAAACAAAACCAGAAACAAACAGAAAAAACAAAGCAAACAAACAAACAAACAAAACCAAACACCCAAAACCCACAACCCCTCCCCACAAAAACAAAACAAAAAAACCCAAACCAAACCTAACCAAAACAAACAAAAAACCACAAAGAACAAATGAACAAACAAAACAAACAAACAAAAAACTCCAAAAAAAACCAACCAACCTCCAAAAGAAAAAAAAAAGAAAGAGGAGGAAGGTTCACAGTCTTTTCTTGTTCAAGGTGACCCTAGATGTTATCCCAGGTACAATTTGTGTTCCCAAACTCCATGTGACAAGTGGCAGATCAGGGCTTTCATTAACCATGGTGACTGTTTGCAAAACTTTCTGGCTTATAATGTTAATGATATCAGATTCTATAGTCATTCTTTATCTTCTGGTGTGATTGTAGCATTTTGGGGATCCTCTCCAATCAAAGATTTTTCAAGCAGCCCATTTAGCTAATAACACTCCCTTATCTGTAATCAATTTTGTGTTGCTGGGAATAGGTGGATATTAATTCTTTTAGGCTCCCTGTCCATTCATGAATGAGGTATCAAAAGTGCTTACTGGAGAGTCATATTGATTAAGCAAATACACTTCATTTTCATTGCATAAAGGAAAAATCTTTTAGACATGTAGCTTAACCCTCACAATTATGAGTCTGATTCAATGTTGTTACTTGTCCCCTTGTTGAACCCTGATAGCTTCAGTCTTTCTCTAGAACATGTCTTCATGGATTTACTTTCAGGTGAGATCTTTAATAGAAACTAGACATTTAACATCAACTTCCTATAACTTAAAGTAATTACATGGTTGAGATTCTTGAGGGTCTCCCAAGCAGAGTCTCTGGCTGAAGGAATATTTGTACTGGTCAATGGATTACACTGCTGGGGTAACCCTGTATGCTTCCCAGCTCCAGCAGCAGAAATAGCTGCATGACTCCAAAAAGCCCAAGTTGACAGTATTTACCAAGAAGATCTCAAGGGTAAAATAGCTCTGCTGCTTCAGATACCTTATGTTCTCCCAGCACTGTTCAGTTCCCCAGACCAAGAAATTATTTACAAGTTCTTAATTTCTCCTGTGATAGTCCTTGCAGACATTCTTAAAAGATGTCAAGCACACAACTGCTGCACTGAAGATAAAATATATGAAATGGAATAGCAATCTTTTATTTTAAAATCAACACTGATTTTACTTTTGTGATTCATTAACAGGAGCTTTTCTGAGAACATTATCTTTTCAGCAGAGGCTAAGTGGCAGAAGTGACCTCTGAAGAGACAGGGCTCTGTTCACTTCCATGACTTCAGCATGTGTCTGGACAGGAATGGTAGAAAGCTGTAGCAGATTGGCCCATCCATGATTCAAACCTAACCTTGACCTCTTAAACTCCCTGGCTAGATTTCTACAACTGAATAAAGTTTGCATTAGATGAGTACAGTTGACAACTACACAAGAAGAGGGAGCACTTGGAGGTTTCTTCCAAGGCAAAATTTAGAGAGAATATATTTAGTATTTCTTGACTTCTAGAGCACAATAGTTTGGGGTTTTTTTTATTTATTTACAGTATACCTTTTTCTTGCTGTCGTTGATCTGACAGTATCTCGCAAACAGTCTTGACATTGCAGGTTTGCACCATAGAGTATGTTTGGGAAACAGACATATGAACATCCATATTTCTTTGTATAACTGAAGTGCACCATACTCTTCATTATTGGCAAGGTTTTCCCTCTCCAACAGAAATGCCTCTTCCCTGAAACAGATGTGGTATGCCAGTAAATCCATCACCATGGCATGGAGCTTGACCTCTGTATGAGAGCTCAGGGGCTGATTCAATATACTGCAGCAGCAGTGGAAGAAGCTTTAGTGAACTCCCTCACCTCCCCCTCAACCTTTGAATTTGTATTTTTACCAAAGCATATGTTTTCTGCTGGGAACATGACGAGCTGATGACAGCATGAGAGGCGGCATGTAGATGTAAAGGAAATGCTAGAATTTCTTGAAAATGAAACTAAATGCAGCTAGGGTCTAACACTTTTGGGATTTTTCTGCTCTCCCTCTGCCTTTCAGCAAGACAGGAGACAACAAGATTGATCTCTCCCTGCTCTCAATCCTGTTTACTTCCTCTCTTACTTCCTCCTATTACTCCATATCTTGTCCTTACCTCACTTCACCTCCTTCCTCCCAGCTCAAACCATGCCAGCTTTAGTCTGTCTGATGTTAAGTGTGTGTTCACTTCTAGAAAGTGGCAGTGAGAGTGAAGAGTGGGGTCTTTGTGAACAGTTTCCATTGTCTGGCCCAACATAAATTTATCTTTTACATTTTAATTGAGTTTATATATTCAGCTGGATGAAAGGGGAACTTAGATATTGAACAGATACCATATTGTCTAGGTTGATATCTTATGTTTAAAGTGATTTTTTTTTTCCACCAAACTCTTTCATCAAACCTTTATCACTGAAGATATGGAGGTATTATTTGCTGTTTTTCACTATAGAACAAAATGAGTAGGTACCTATGCTGTATCTAGTTGATCTTTCCTGGGGGCTTTCTCTCTAGAAAAGTGTTTTAAATCTTCTTCACTAAAGGAGAAGAGTTATTCAAACTATCACAAGAGGAAAATTTTCCAATCTTTACCTAGAAAGCAGGTGAAAAACAGTGAAACAGAAATGTTTTTTGTGAATCAAGTAAATTTGGAAATTGAGCTCCACAAGGTGATTTGTGACTTTGGTCTCTGAGTCCTTGTCCTTATTGTATTGAAGTGAAAAATTTTGTGTATGTAAATATAACAAAGGGAAGGGTGTTTTTCCCATATTCTATGCAAAATAAAATCTCGTATTTTTCTAAAAGGCTACATTATATGGGATTTTTATTACCACATAAGCTGTCAGGCAAGTTTATCAAAGATAGAGAAAACAGCTTTGGGTCTCCTCAGCATTACAAAGATGAATTATTGCTGCTAAAATATAGATAATGAGAAGGTAATCTGATACTTTAGAAATGAGCTCTGTATTTCATTATTGATTCAAGGAGAGATTCTGTTATCTGAAAAAAGCATATTTTTTGGAATATTGCTAGTACTTTTCCAAAATGAAGGAACCTTTAAGGAAAGAAGTAGAAAAATGGATGTATCTCTGAGAATAATATTTAATTAAAATAAAACCTGATAAATAGTCGAGTACACATATTTTATTTTTATTTCCTTATTTATCATGTAACAGTTAGACTTTAATATGAAAAATTATTTAAATTTAAAATTCATACATTAGATCAGAACAATTCAGAACAAGAAATGCAATACCTTACAGTTGGGTAGATAATGGATTTGTCTTAGCATTTCATAATCTTCTCAGTATCTCAGTAATCAATTCTGGTATTTACAGAAATATTTCCCAAAACAATAATATTTGTAAAAATTCATCTAGGTTAAAGTAGCAGTGAGGTAATGATTTGTCTTTAGAGATTCTTATGGCATATGACAGTCTTGGCTGCTCTCAAAGCTTAGATGAGGTTACCAACTGGCAAACGGGGTAGACACATGTATGCATAAGGTGTTTTGCTCAGGTTGATGGGATTACCATCCAGTCTGATGTCTTCAAGAGCCCTACGCACATAAGTAAAATCTCTCATTTTGCAAAAAGTATCTTCATGGATCTCTTGAATGTTGTTGTTCTAAAAGTAAATAAGCAAACAAGAAAGAAGCTATCAGAACAGTTATCTGAAAGAAATTTTTTACTCTGAAACACCATATATGGATATATTTTCAGTGTCTAGAGAGATACTCGCTTGAACTCTTAGGTCCAGATTGTAGTGGTGAGTCATCAACAGAGAAATATTCCAGGCAGGGGAAAATTTCTTGGTCAGTGCAAAACTTCAAAACTAAGTAACTCAAACCATGTAGTAGAGATGGGCTTTGAAGGAGGAGCATGCTAGAGGTATAGAACATTTTAATTTTCAGATTATAGGGAAGAGCTTTATTAAGACAAATTTGATCCACAATAGGTCAGGCAAAAAAACTGTAGAAACACAGTTATCATCCTGATATCTTAATATGCCTCAACCTGCAAAGGTACAACTCTGTAATTTGATCTATGACAATTTCTTTCCTTCAGGCCTTCTCACATTAGTTTAACTCACATACGTATATATACTGGGAAAACTGTATGCTTTTGGTTTTATTCCTTTGATTTAAATTGCTCTTACATGCCTCATATTCACTGAAACAAACCATTCTCAACAATGAATTTCTGGAATACATCATTATCAGGAAACTGGAACTAAAAAGTTCATCACCTAAAATGAGGGCTGCCTGAAAATTCTTCCCTTCTCCATTATTTTGCTAGTCAAAAATTGGTGTGGAAAAAGTCCAGCTCACTAACTTTTTTCTGTAGCACATAGCACTGAATATTTAATTTGCAGGCACGAAGAGGTGAAAAACAAGTCAGCTAGCAGGCAGAGAGTTTCAATAAATTTATTTACTGAAAGATAAAGGTTTAATGATGTGAGGTATATTACACTGCTTACTGAAAGGTCTTTTCTGTATGATGCAATAAGTAAAAACAAAACTGTAAATTGGAACAAGAAAAGATAAAGGGAAAGAAGCAGAGCTGGAAAAGGTTAAAATAAAGAATTCAGAAAGAAACTATTAGACAATAGTAATTCCAGAATATGATTTTTGAAAAAATACTGTATTAAAAATTCTGGAAAATAATGCTTAGCTGAGCTAAATTTACTTGTTTGAAAGACTGCAATCTCTAGTTAATTTTGTGTTTCCCATAGCTTATTTAGTCAAACACAAACACTTTTGGATAAACAGAAGAAACACTACAAGACAAATGTTTGCCCTTCCTAGTTGTCGTATTATTTGAACATGATATAAGGAGCCATTTCTTTTGTAGCCTACCTGAAGATGAAGAGCTTGGAGGCTTTCAGGGAGCGGCAATGGAATGTGATCCAAGTTATTGTCAGTGATATAAAGATGCTGCAGTTCATACAGATTCTAGAGAAAGATGGGGGGAAAAAATTTAAAAACCAACCAACCAAACAAAAAAACCAAACCAAACAAACAAACAAAAAAAACCCCAAAAAAACCCAAAAAAACCCCACAAAAAACCAGGGGGAAATTACAGATATATTTGAAAATCTCTGGCAAGTAAGTTTGAAATTCATCGCTACAATGAGCACCACTTAATAGCAAAACATTTTGTTTCAGCATAATATGGTGAAAAGACAAATTCAAAGGCCTTAGTCTGATAGAACTCTGATTTGCTATGCTGACAATGTTGCTGATAAGGGTGTTCAGATTAAAATGATGAATAAAAATGCTTTTCAAATACCTACAGAATTATTAAAGATGTAATTTTAATGATGGTGTTTCCTTCCTTTTGTGACAAGACTACTCAATTTTGCAGAAGCGTATTGTGCTGAAGTAAATTATAACCATATAAGAAATGCCTGAGTAAAAAATACATTACTCATTCAATTTCAAAAGGTAAATAATTTTCTCCCTTGTCTTGTTGGAGAATCTGTGCTGAGAGAATCTGCAGACACCATAGGTAGGCTGCTCACAGTGGTCTTTGAAAGATCACAGGGATCAGGAGAAGTGCCTGAAGACTAAAGGTAAGCTAGGGTCACCCCTATCTACAAAAAGGGCAAAGAGGATCTAGGGAACTACCACCCAGTTAGCTTACCCTCCATCTCTGGAAAGGTGATGGAGCACCTCATTCCAGGGGCCATCTCAATTCCCAGAGATGACAAGAAGGTGATCAGGAGTAGCCAGCATGGATTCACTAAAAGTAAATAATTCTTGACGAACCTGATTGCCTTCTAAAATGAAACAACTACCAGAAAGGATGAGGGGAGAGCACTGAATATTTTCTACCTCAACTTCAACAAGGATATTGATGCTTCTCTCATAGTATACTCTTAGCAAATTTAGGAAGTGTGGGCTAGAAGAGTGGGGAGTGAAGTGGAACTTACTGAGAGACAGATTGAGAACTTATTGAATGACAGCTCCCAGAAGGACATAATCAATGGCATAATCTAGTGGAAGGCCTGTCACTAATGCTGCCCCTCAAGGTTCAGTACTGAGCCCAGTATTGTTTAATATGTTCATCAATGAGTTAGCTGGAGGGAAAGATGCCTCCTCAGCATGCTCACTGATGACACAAAGCAGGGAGGAGTGGCCAATACCCCAAAGGTCTGTGCAGCCCTCCAGAAGGACCCCAACAGGCTGGAGAGATGGGCTGAGAAGAACCATCTGAAATTCAATAAGAACAAATGCAGGGTCCTGCACCTAGTAAATAATCTGTACTGCCCACACAGCAGTACAGGCTGGGGGCTGATCTGCTGGAAAGCAGCTCTGCAGAGAAGAACCTGGGGGTGCTGGTGAACAACAAACTGTCCATGAGCCACCAGTGCCTTTGAGGCCAAGAAGGCCAATGAAGTCCTAGGGTAATTAGGGAAGAGTATTGCCAGCAGGTCAATACCAGTGGAAGTGATCCTGCCCCCTTCTATGTAGGCCTGGTGAGGCACATCTGGAATGTTGTATTCAGTTCTGGTCTCCTCAGGACAGGAGGGAGACATGGAGCTCCTTGAGCAGGTCCATTTGAGGGCTACAAAGATGATTAGGGGACTGGAGCATTTCTCCTATGATAATTGACTGCCCTTCTAAAAACATGCTCTGGAGAGAAGAAAAGATTTTCCCATCACACCCAAACTTACTTTAAATGCCTCATTTGGTATCCCTCTGCGACCAAGCCTGTTCTTACTAACATCAATGAACATTAAGGTAGATGGTAGCTCAGGGAGTTGCCTTATCCTGTTGTCACGGAGCACCAACTCCTGAAGTTGGGGCAATCTTCGGAAGGCATCCTTGTGGATATCTGATATGAAGTTTGCAGTCAAATCAATCCTCTTTAAATGGTCTGGCAGAGAAATAAGATAGACTTATAACAATGTCTTTCCTGAGGTGTTTTTTTTTTTAAAAAAAACCCTGTCTGTGTCATTATTTATACATCTTTAGGTGAAAGACTTCAAAATTAAGTTTTAAGATTTCTGTGTATTTTGGGAATCTTATAAATTATTGTCTTGTAGAAAAATGATAGTTAAGGGGAAATAAACATATTTTCTACAACCTTGTTCCTCACTTTTTTATTACAACACTTTCCTACATGCAAGAAATTTGATATATTGACTTATTTATAAAACACAATTGATTTTTCCAATTAAAAAATAATAATATTTGTGTGGTTTTGTTACTTTTCTAAAGAGGATTGCAAATAACAGCAAAAATATCAATGATCATTGTTATTTATAGCAATTCAAGGTTGTCAGAGAATCTGCATTAAATGTATGGACCTTTTTTGTGTCGCAGTAGAAAAATGCATACACATTTATGTGTAAAGTTTACCATAATTAGACATTGTATAAAACATATCACTATATTTTTGGTTGATACGAGGCAGAAACAATCAAAATTAATGGCAATTTCAATAATACTGCTATTCATACTTAGGTGAGAAAAGTCATTTCTGTTGATCTTCTTGATTCTGTTATAGCGTGAATAGAAGTATGTGGTTTTCTTAGGCAATGGTGGAACAGCATCAAGCTCACGATCATCACAGTAAACTGTGGTCTCTAGGCATGTACACAAAAGGCAAGTGGGAAGACCTAACAAGGAAGTTAGAAGAAAACACTTTGTTAGGAAGGATATGTCTAAAAATCATACATAAATTACTACAATTAAATGCTCACATAAGCACATAATGATCAAACTTTGTCTGTGGTAAAACTCTCTCCTCATTTTGCCTTGATCACCAAATCATATAATTGCAACAGTAAAGTGATTAAATTCTTTTTGAAATGAGTTAATTTTTCTCCCTGTGCTTAGGAAGAACAGTTAACCTGTTCTAATAAATTATTTCTCAGACTGTAATAGAATATTTGGTGACAGCAACCAGCCAGAAGTTGATTTCCCCTTAAGCTAGCAGGTGTATACTTCCATCTAGATTGAGGGATAATAGCTGATGAATGATATTTTCTACTTAATTTGTCTCTCTGTCACTCTTTCTCTCCTCCCCCTCCCTTTTTATATTTCTTCCTACCTCTCTCACTCCCTCACATTTACTATTACATAAAATCCATCTTATCAACTTTGGTCTCATTTTCACCATAACTCAGGCAGATACATCTCTCTAACAATTTTAATAACCAGATTGTAACACTTGTGACAATGACTTCTTGATGCATCTTTTCCTTCATTATGAGTATAAATCAACATATCCATTCATCAGTTTTTAATCCCATAGAAATACTTTTCTGTTTCATGTTTTCTTCTTCCTTGTAGCAGATGGGATTGTTTGGTCTTATTACTTATACAATAATAGGATAATTGATAAATATGAAAGTGTTTTTCTTGCAGATTAGTTTTTCCTCCAGATCAGATGTGGTTACATGAGAGATGTGCCTTCTTAATCTGCCCCAGCTACCTGTAGGTTATTGAGGTGCTTTTTGAGGCAAGTTTAAAGAATCACTAACCAGAATAAATTTTTTATTTTTATGTGATACTCTCTATTTGGACATCCAGGAATACAATTTCTGGAGACCTAAGGATCTTTTCTTGCTTTCCATAACTTTCTCCGCAGAATAGGTTAAATTGGTGTCAGAAAGGAGGTCTGACACAAGGAGAAAAAATATTAACACCTTGAACGATTCCAGCAAATATAGGCCTAAATGAATATAGAGTTAAGGATGGCTGATATTTTTTTAATAGCATTGCAATATAGTACCATAGTATGGGGAAAGGGTTTCACCCTGTCCTATTTTTGATCTTGGATGAGTGATATTTTTTATCTATGTCTGGTGGACACTGAAAAAAACAGAGATAGGGGAAGGATTCAAAAAGACATCAACAAAAAAAAATGAGCTTGGCTTATTGTTACTGAGCCCTGTAGTCTTCTCTTCAGTACCAGGCCAATAGCAGCAACAACAGGAAAATACATCACTAAAAAAAGGAAGACACAAGAAAAATCTGATTTGATAAATTACTGTCTTGAGCATTTCTTTAGTTGATGCACTACTTGATTTGCATTCAGTACTCAAAAATGTTGCATTCAGTACTCAAAAATGTTGCCAGATACAGAATTCATCACATATAATATTTACAGGATATATTGTAACATCTTGTAATTTTCAAAACTGAAAAAAAAAAAAAAAAGTATAGACCTTGTTTTTCCCTCTTCTCTGGAATCTCATTAGAAATCATCATTCTATTTTTATTTGTTTTGACAGTGTTTATTTTTGCCTGGTCAAGCTCACTTGTAGTATGTGCCAAAATAAGAGTATGAATTATTAACTTCATTGGATACACAATTTTGGAAGCAGGAACTCTGAGGTTTATGTTTGATTTTTTTTTTCCATTTATTTTTTCTTCTATAGCACTCAGCTGTAGTGCTGGGCATAGCAAAACGTAGGATTTTCCTGTTACTGTGTTGATCACCATGCAACACAAAGATACCTCACAACAAGGGATAACTCTAGTGAGTTTTGCCTAATGTAACTTAGAAGCGCTTCTGACAAATGCCAAAAATTAGCAGTGCAAAATTTTTGTGGGAGAGGGACAGATTATGTTTTGCAATTTTAATTCCTCTACATGATTTATGAAGTTCTTATTTCACTATAAATAGTCAGAAGAACTGAAAATCATCTTCACAAAAAAGTTCTAAGTAGATCACTTTCCTTAGGTTTTTTCAGTTTATAGTTTTCATGGTCAAAAATTCTTCAACATTTTAATTATACTTTATATAAATAGATTTATAAAAACATGCAGCAAATCATTATAAGTAAAGACAGTTGATAATGGTATTGAAATCTAAGACAGAAAAACAAGTACTTGTAGCACTGCCATCCATCAGCAAATTTTCAAATTGTAAATTGACACAGTTCATTGGTGCAGTTCATTGGCACAGTTTTCATAGTGAAATAGTATGGAGCCTTTTGACAAGTTACCTATCAGACTTTGGAAGATTCAAGATAGGAATGTTGTATCTTTCTGCAATAAGAGACATACAGAAATTATGTACTCCATTTAAAAAAAAAAAAAAAGAAAATAAAATGGCCTTGCTCAAAATCAAAGCTACACACACACACAGACAGAAATTCTCTTTCCTACTAACCATCTTGAGTCTGGGGTCCAAGAACCCCTGACCCCTGTGCTGAAGACCCATCAATTAATTTTGGCGTTGATGCTTCATCCTCAGTTTCTTCTGTCAATGGTGCAGAAGAATAACTCTCTTGAATTACAGAAGGTACTTCTGTCTCAATATCTGTCTAGGGAAAATTAAAGGAAATGTTACTGTTTACTTCCCTTGGAAGCTGTTTCTCTTCCAGTTATTAATATTCTCCCACTAGAGGTCACATATTTTCCGAGGTTTAGTGCTTGAGCTGCATTTTATCCAGGAGTTATAATGAATTCTGATATACAAGCAATTCATTATAATCCAACATATTATTCACTTTTAATCTGTGTTTTGAATGTCTTTTCATGTATGCACACATGCATATACTTCATTACTGAAAATATATACAAGAAAAATTATCTTTCCATATTTATTTTAAAATAAATTAGATTTGTGATAAAAATTGATAAATTATGTGAGAAAAATAAAAATTTGCTGTGAAATATCAAAAGGTGCAAGTCATTTACCATAAAACTGTCAATTGTACCATCATAAATCCAAATCAAATATAGCTGTACAGGCTCTGCTTAGAACACAAACATGATTTAAAAATATCACTAAATAATTCTGAACATGATTTTAAAAATATTGCTAAATAATTCTGAACTCTCTTTTCACATATATCTTTTAAATATATTAAAGACTGGTTAACTTCATTCATTAATAGCTGTATTCTGTAGTATGAAAAAAATTGTATAGATAAAAATATTGGATAAAATTGTGGGTTTAAAACACATAAAATTTGGAAGATCCTTGAATGGAACTAGAAAACATATTTTTGTCCTTCATTCAACATAACTAATTAACTCAGGAAATTTTGTCAAGTTAGCTTTAATTCTAAAAATGTATTTTCTTGATTTTCCTATATGAAAACTCAGTATAAAATTAAGATGTAGCAATTTTCTTGTATGACTTCACCGCTTGTGAAAAGAGTATTGTAGAGTTGCCAGGCTTGTTGCAGAGGGGTCTATGTTAGCAAAGAGTCAGAGTTCTTTTCTGTAATCTCCCAGACATAGCTCTTTATCTTTGCAAGTTTCCCACTGTATCCTAATTTCCCCAGGTGTAACAATATTGTTCAACTGAGCCAGAGCTCCTTTTGAAAAAAAGCATTCTTTATTCTTTAAATCCAAAATAAATAATTAGTGTCATTATAAGGTTTTGCGCATCTGAGGTGCTGTTAAAAATGTAGGTAATGCATTTAACCCTGTGGGTGCTGCACACCTGGGCTGCCGTAAGCACTCCTTACCTTTAGAAAAAGAATAGCCAAATATAGAAATTTTGTCACAGTATCATTATGCCAAGTGCAAAGGCACCAAAGCCCAAAATTCTGCTTCAATTTTCATCCACTGCAACTTTCTAGCACAACACCACCACAAAACCATCGAATCCCAAGTGTTTCACCTGACAAAGCATCTCCTTTTTTGAGACCATCCCACAGCTACTGCTTTCTTTGCTGTCTCCACGAAGAGCCATTTGGAATGAATCACAGTAGTGTTCATAAATTCTAATTGTTAAAGACAGGTAAAAAGTAATTGCATCCAGACTGGCCAAATAGTTAGAATTTTTAAAATTTGATTTAGTATGTGGACTACAGAAGTTGAAGGAACTACAACACCTGACATCTGGATTCCCAGCACAGGCAAAGCTTTTCTGTATTTGATCCCTGTTTTAATCTCTTTGTATGTGTGTGTATATATATAAATATATATATTTCATATGTAGCCAGTAGCTGAAGGGTTGTGATTCTGCCCTTCTACTCAAGTTCTTGTGAGACCCCACCTGCAGTACTGCATTCAGCTCTAGAGTCTCCAGCACAAGGAGAACATGGACCTGTAGGAGCAAGTCCAGAGGAGGACCAAGAAGATGAAGACAGGCTGAGAGAGTTTGGGTTGTTCAGCCCAGAGTAAAGAAGGTTCTGGAAAGACCTTATATAGCTTTTCAGTACCTAAATGGGGCCTACAAGAAACCTGCAGAGACTTTTTAGAAGGTCATGTAGTGATAGGACAAGGGAGAATGGCTTTAAGTGGAAACTTTTATATATTATTAAATTATTTACTGTAAAGGTGCTGAGGCATTGGAACTAGCTGTCCAGAGAATTTGTGAATTCCCTTGCTCAAGGCAAGGTTGGATGGAAGGTATGAGCAACCTGGGCTAGTTGAAAGTATCCCTGCCCATAGCAGGGAGGTTGGAAGTAGAAGATATTGGTGTCCTCTAAACCCGAAGAATTTTATGATTCTATGCACTGTGAAAATTTTGGGAAAAAAACCACTTTACATCTCATAATAAACTATCTTTCAGCATAGCTATATATCATTACAAACAGTATTAAGCATTATGATCCTGGGTTGCTTTAGAGCATCCAAATAACTACCTAAAATCTAAATTTTTTTGTACACAGATAATTTGTTTTAGGTTATATAATGGCAATAGGTTCAAACATTTTATATCAATTAGTTTCACTGAAGACAGAGAACATGAAAGCAATAAAAAACCAGTAACTGCTCTGAACGACACTGGTTCAGACTTTGACTAAGAACATTTTAGGTTTTATATATATTCTTTAGTTATATTCTTCTAAGCCACAGATAATAGTACTAATTGGAGTTTATGCATAAAAAATGCCCCAATACAGTTACCAAGGTCATAACCTCACAAAATGCAAGGTAATCAAATGAGCAAGATGACTGTGAACTGAGTTACTGAAGTTGATATACATAAGAGTAAGGATGTATCTTGTCATTTTGTGCTGACAAATATACAATGTTACCATCTGCAGCACTGACAGTAGACAGCTTAAGCAGGAATGGGCTTGGGGACAAATCAAAAGGCGGCTTTGGGATCAAAGGAAATGGGACAGCTGTTCTCCGAATGGAGGAAGCCTAAAGGGAGAGACACATTCCAGACTCTTATTGACCCAGGTTAGTACAGCACTAAAGTTCTTGCACATGCTGTCTCCTTCTTCACCAGATTTGTGGCAAAGAGATAAGAATTCCTCTTCTGACTTTTGGAATCCAATCCAGAGATTATAAGATCTGTTAATGTTTTTATATGCATCTTTTGTTCTAGTGAAAGTAATATTCTAGAGAAGAGTATTTTCAAGATAGACTTTGTAAATAGGCTTCAAACCAAAGATAATTTTCTTTCACTAGTTGTGGGATTTGGGTCATCTCCACTGACTGCCACTTCTCTGCGTACTTGGGGCATACTTTAAGGAACTTACTTATTATCTTGGATTTGTGATTTATTTTATGCTTTCTGAGGGTTCTTAGTTGATTAATCACTGTAACTGTTGGGTTGCAAAGCGGAGGTGTTAACCTCTAGTACTTCAATTTCTACACTATCTCTTACTGTAGAATGTTACTGGGATTTGTAGATGTACAGTTAAAGGCAATTTCCCTGTAAATGCACTAAGTCTGGCCTTTAGGGAAACTGTTCCAAGTAGTATTATTTACTCAGTCTCCTGCAGTTGTGTCATAAGAAAAAAAATTTATTAATGTTAACTTAATGATGTTGCAATTTTTATACTTGTAACATAGTAGGAGTTCACTGATATATGTGATTTACATACCAGACCCAGAGCATGAGCAGTATTTTCTTGCTGTACATAACTTGGACTCGAACTAGTGACCTAAAGGTAAAAGTCTGTTTCCCATTATTGGTCATCTGATCCATGCAGCTTTGTATCTTTTACAAGTTTGATAAATCATGCGAAATTTTAACAAGACAAAGATGTTTCTTGGAATATATATATTGTACAGAATAATGCCCCATTTTCCAGATGTTTGATTATTTTTGGTAGCTAGTCTTCACAAAAAAAAAAAAAAAAAAAAA
>VWZN01008049.1:6763-31828 GCA_013396955.1 Regulus satrapa
CGAGGACATCAGGTGGTGATGAAGCGCTGGACGCGGCGGAGTGGCGGGGACCAGCTGGGATGATGCAAAGGGGACTGGAGGCGCGGGCGAGGGGCAGGCGAAGGGGTCTGTGAGGGGCAGGGAAGGCGCCGGACGGGTGTGCGGGGCTCTGGCCGTGGAGCGAGCGGAGTTGGACCTGCTCTCTGCTCGGACCCGCTGGGCACGGGACGCTGATGTTCGCTTGTTTTTTCCAGTCTGTAATTTGCATCTGGTCCGTCGCGGGCGCAGGTGGGGAGATGGTAGTGGAGGAGGGGGCCCCGGGCCCATCAAAGCCCGCAAGTGACCGGCGCCCCCGGCAGCGAGAGAAGAAAGACAAGAAGCAGGACAAGCAACAGGCCTGCGAGGGATTCAGTATTAGAGCCATGATGAAAAACAGTGTGGTAGGTTTGCTGCTAGCATAGAGGTACTAATTAACTCGCCCAAGAAGTGTAGCAAATTAGCGCTGTGGATAAAACATTTCAGGAAGGTGTGCAAGTTGCTAATGCCTT
The DNA here is from genome assembly GCA_013396955.1 of Regulus satrapa. Lineage (NCBI taxonomy): Eukaryota > Metazoa > Chordata > Aves > Passeriformes > Regulidae > Regulus > Regulus satrapa. The sequence goes on from VWZN01008049.1 coordinate 7,291, forward strand.
ATCTGGAGTTTGCTAGTTGCTGAAACTACCCTCAAGAGTTTGCAGAAGTACCACTGCAAGGTAACTCACTCTCTGTGCCTGTGAAAGTCATGATGCTTTCACCAAGCGCTTTGCTGCTTTGGAGGCACTTCTTTTTCTTTTTTTTTCTTTTCGTTTTTCTTTTTTGGTATGGTTTTGTATTGGCGGTGCACATCATGTTAAACTGCCAGCCTGTGGAATTGTGTGTGAGGCTTGCTGCCTCCCACTTAGCAAAATGCTGTCAAGTGGTAGTGCAGTATTTCTCAAAAGTTTTCATACACTGGCACAGTGTATAAAATTGATGTGACTGTCAGATAGGATAGCAGAGATCTGGAAAACAGATCAACAGATTTTTGAAACAAGTTTGAAAATAACAAAAGGCATCCACATCATCTAGGAGAATATGAAACAAACAAATATTAGTTCTCCAGCTTATAGTTCAAAGACAGAGAAATTGATCCAACAAGTAACTATCACAATTTCTAATGAACTTGGAAGCCTGGGAGTTAAAATAGTAGTATAAATGCCCTTCAAATCTCTTTGTACTGTTTTATTTGTCTACCTATATGAGAACTTAGGAGTTAGAAAGCTTCAACTAGTACAGAGTACAAATGTTCAACATGTGGATGAGTTAATATTACCATACATCTCTGCCTAAACTCCTGAATTGTATTCTTCATTTGGACACAGTTCAAGGTGTTAGCAAAGGCTTGAGTCCTCATGGGTTTTTTAAAATCTATAGAATATTTTGAGAGCTGTTATAAAAGATGGTATTTCCCTTTGTTTTGCTGAAGTGGTCTTCCTGGAGCACTCTCTCATCTTATTATCTGCAAGAACATACTCTTAAAAACCCAAACAAGTACATCTGAAAGAAATTTTAAATAGAATAAAACTTGTGTACCTGAAAAACTTTATCCTAATTAGTAAAACTAAAACATATTTCACCTTACTTGGAAAGACAAGGTGAACGCAACCAAAAAATCCCTTAGTTTTAAAGATTGTTTGGTTTGTTTGTTTTTATTCGAGAGATGCTGGAGAGGGCTAAAGTACTTCAGCAACCTTTAGGATTAATTTAAAAGTATGGTTTCTGTTCTCTGGAAAAAATTCAAGTAATGCATATTTGCACATGTTTGTTTACACCTAGATATGTAAAAGATGATTTTGTCTAGAAGAATCAGCAGTTTCAGTGGAGTGCGAGAATTACATATTTAATTTTTTAAATGGAGCTGTAACTTGTGAACATAACTAACTGAGTTTAATCAGAATTTAGGTTTCATTTTAAGCATTTTAAAAATACTAACTTTTATGGCTGCATTTCTAACTTGCTAAACATGAATAGAACATTAAATCATGTGATACTGTCATTAAGCAGCTGCCCACAGGTAAATCTGCTGCCTTGGCAGCTGCTCACAGAATAATAGAAATTACTTTCTTTGACGTGGACAACTTCCCGGTTGAAGTGGGCCTGTCACCGACACTCAGCTCAAGTCAGTGATGGGTTTTCCTAGCTGAGCTGTGAACCCCCCCCAGTGCCAGGGATTGACCTCTCCAGGCAACCTGTTATATTTCTGCCCTGCTCACCTGCCCCCTTGCCTGCCCTCTCAGCCCTGCCAGAGCCTGGGTTTACAATGTTTGGACCGGCTGCACACGTTCTATTCATAACTGGGTTGGAAGATTTGAAACTCTTTGTGCCCTCAGGAGATTCTCAGTGCCAGGGCTACGTTTTGCAGAAGCTCCAACTGCAGTCGGGCAGCCACTGGAATAATTTACAGTCAGTGTGCAAAAAAAAATCAGGATCCAGTAAAGAATATCTCAAAGCCACGCTGTCTACGCACAAGTGGGAGTTCCTTTTTCCAACTACTTTTTAAATGGAGCTTTAGGTTTATTAAGTACTCACTTGTCAGAGGTTGACATCATTGATGAAGTTCACGTGGAAGGCTTAGGGGTTGACTGGAGGGTTGAAAGCACAGCAGGAATATCTATTTCAGACATGGTAATTCTTTTTGTTAACAGCGTTAACAAAAATGGGAAGGCGTTGGGTTAAACGTGTTTGGCATCTCCAGGTCAAACAATGAGGTATTGATTAATAGCCTTTGGTGCAAGCATGTAGTTAGTCTTAAACTCTTAGTGTAGAGTCTTAACAGATTACCATTATGCATATATGACTGCAAGTATTGAAGTAAATGTTCCAGAATCCTTCTGGGTTGCTTGGGCAAACAGTGTTTTACTAAGTTGTTTTTTATGAATGTTCCTGAATAAAGTCTGCTTTTGTCGTCAGTACTAAGTGCAGAAATAAAGTAGATACAATATTTAAGACTTTTCTCAGCTCTTGCTAGATCCAAAACTCACTTAGTGAAATACAATGCTTAAATATTCGCCTAAAAATGTGCCTGAACTGAATAAAGTGCTTAAGTTATTCCAAAACTGTAAATTTATATAGCAGTTTAGATTAAAAGCAAGTATCAATAAAGGCCTTATGTAGTAAAAATCTACATTTACATTTTAATTGTTTTGTCCTCCAACGGAATCAAGAATGTTATGTGCTCCTACTTCAGAGGTACTGCATGTAGAATTAAGAATACTATTAACAAGTATACAGACTAGGAAGTATAGAAGGGTCTGAACATGAATGTGGACAGCAGAAATCTATCTCTGGTCAGTTTTGATCCTCTCTAGATGATGTTTTTCTATTTTCTGTGACTGTACATAAGAGAATAAAGTGTTAGTGTCCCCCTTTCCTGTAATGCACCAGTGGTAAAGGCACTTTTTGCAAGGACGGGATTCATTTTAGTCCCTAAAGGAAACAGTAGAAAGGTAATTCCTATCAACCTCCCAACTTTTAAAAGATTGCTATACATTCAAGTGTTCCCTGACATCAGTCAGAAATTCCCTCCAGGAACAGACCACAGGGACAGAATGACAACTTTTATTAGATGGCCTTAGAAAGGAAGGGATAAAAATTATTTCTGGATTTTTAAAACCAAAACAGCTATTCAACCTTAGAGAGCCTTAGCTATGTTTAGGGCACAGCTTTCATCTCCTAAAAATGAGTAATTTCTCCTTAAGCAGAAAAATGATTATTTGTATAGCAGCTGTGGATTTTTGTTCTTCTGTTCTGCATTTAGGAGTCTAGAGTCTCTACATATTGGGATGAGTTCTCAATCTTAGCACTTTAAACCCTTCTTTCAAGCCATTTTTGGTAATGTGTGTTGTGAAGGGCTTTCTAAGCATTTAACATTTGACAACAACTCATAGCAAACATTTCATTTTAACCAGAATGCGATCTATGCTCTGAAATTTGTGATTTGTCATTCTATTTATATTCATCCACACTATATAACCAGGACTGCTTTTGTTATTTACCTTTTAGCAGTCAAAGTTTCTGATTTGATTTTGAGGCTATACGAAAGAATATGAGAAAGAAGTTATATCTTTTGTTTATAAGAGCTAATTTATTTTTTTTAAAAGTGCCTTTTAGGGAAAATAGATGTCAGATTACAGGAGTGTTTTGATAAGTGTATATTGAAATGTAGCACATCTGTCTTGGAGGAACTTCTTCAGTTTAACAATAGCAATTGTGTACAGTCTGCAAGCGCACTTCAGTGAACACTGTGAGACAATATAAACAGTCAGTGCTCTGGAAGGCAATCCTGTCTTCTTCCTCTCTCAGGCTGTTTAGTACTGCTGCCCATTGTTATGTCCTCATTTGTACAATGTTGGCTGCTCAGAGAACTGATCATGCTGAAACTACTCCAGCCTGTTAAAACTCACAGTGTTGGGCTGCTGTCTGTGGGATTGAGGCAAAGAAGGCTTCTGCTTTAACAAAGCTGATATGTTTTGCCCTTCTCCCTGTCCTGACTGCATCTCTCCTGTCTCTCCTGCTTCCGTCTTTCCTTTTGCGCTGACATTGTTTTTTCTTGCAAATGTAGAGTAAGTTGGATCATCTGTAACAGCTCTTAAGTTAATAAATTCAATGAGAAGGGAAGCAGGAGAATGTCAGCACAAGCTCTGTGTGTGGGAATGTACCTTCTTGGCAACACTGCAGTCTTAATTAATTTAAAACCAGTTATGAGATCAAGTTCTAGCAGGGTAATTCCACAAGCATTTAGAGCAGCATAAGCTTGCACCACAATTGAAAGGTGTTGTTTACATCCCTGGACATTTAATCTTTGTGCAATATGAACTTCAGATGGCTTTGGGGTGAACTGGAGAGGGTCCTTGGTTGAAACTAGATTAAAAGCAGCTCAATTTTTTTTTAAAATTTAATAGCATTTTAATAGACTTACATACACTTTGATGACTGTGTAAGCTCACAAAAGTTGTTACTTCTATAGCCCTGCCTGTATCTACAGTCTGCTGCCTGTACCTCCTCCTTTGTGCCAGTATGTAGTCATCCCACTGGATTGATGAGGCACTTCAGTTGCATTAGGTTCAAACATGAAAATCTTCAACACAAGGAGGTTTTTATTTCCTCTCATAAAGTTAGATTCCTTTCCAATTCCATGCTGGTATTTACTGTAATGACCTCTTTGATACTATAATATAAAAGCAGAATATACAGAAAAAATACTAATGCTTAAGACTGTTATTTCCTCAAAAAGCTGCTATTTCATATTATGCTTTCCAGTGATAACCTAGATGGCTTAATTATACTGCTCTTATTTTAAAATACTTCAAAATCAGCATTTTATTTTTGTGAATGTGTGAAAGGTTTGTATTGTTCATAGTTGCAGTGTGGGATGAAAAGATCAGTTTCTTACCATAAGCAGGAAGAAATCATGCTGCTTCATTTATGAAAATCTGTTACACATTTGAATCTCCAGTAAATCTTCTCTTCTAATTCAGTCATATGACTTTAAATAGTTAATAACTAAATTATCAGTTTGACTCTGTTTTGTGGTTTGATCAACAATTCTTGTCTTAAATCGCTTCATTTAATTAATGATATTTTACACCGAAAAAGACCTTTTGTGGTGTTAAGTTTCACATTTAGAGAAGGTAAAAGTAAATTGATTTTAAAACATTATGGCAGTGCTTTTTCAAAACTCCTCTACTAATTGCTTTTTAATGAACTAATTAATAAAATATGTTAACTGGAAATTATTACAGAGATAGTTGTCCTCAATTCTTGCATAGGAATTAAACTATTTTAAATTTTGCAAACTGTTTACAGATTTCATACAGGTTAAAATCCTTCAGTGCTCTGAGTATATAGGTATCTTCATCTGTTGTTTCTCCAAATCAAGACAGCATTTTTCAATTTTGAGGTTTTTTTCTTTTTTTACTACAAATACAGAAATTTGGAACAAATTATTACACTAGAGTTAATAAGAATAGTATCCAAACATGATTTCAAGCTGTCAGCTTGCTGTGTAGGGAATTATCTAAAGTCAGCATTTCCTTCATGCACCTGAGTACACCTCTGGAGCCAATGTAGCTCAGTTGTTAGAGATGAGTTAGAATGCATCTACCATACGCGCTTCCAACTACTAAGTCTCCAGAACAGCTTCCAAAGAAATGAGCACATATGTACATATTCTTTCTTTTAACTTGGTATTCTCAATTTCATTCAAGAAAAATGCTGTACTCTGTGTAGGCTTCAGCCTTTGTCTTGATATTCTCCCTGTTAGTTGAACTGGGAATGCTACCTGAAGTGAGCTCAGTGAAGAGCCATCAAGGCAGGGTCCTGGAGCTCATCTTGCAGGAGGAGACTCTGAGAGGAAATGTGTTTCAGCATGAAAAAGAGAAAACTACCAGGAGATCTCATGGTATTAGGTCTTAACAGACCTAGTAACCCAATGGCTGTGAGAAAGCTGTCAGGAAAAAGAAGCGAGGCTGTTCTCTGTAGTGATGGTGGAACAAGATGTGTGTTTTGCAACAAGGTGTTCAGGATGGTGAAAAGGTTTTTCCTCAATGAGGATAGTCAAGCATGTGCAGTCTTCTTGGAGATTTTCAAGACCCAAATGAAAAACAGCCCTGAGCAACCTGTTCTGAGATAAGCATGCTTGGAGGAAGATATTGAATTGGAGACTTCTTGGAATAATTTTCAATCTGAAAATTTTCCCATGATTCTAGATCTTCCACATTATGTATGTTTGTGGTCACTCTGAGGCTTTGCTGCTGCTAAGGTCAGACAAATTAGTAATGACTAATTTACTTTTTCTTTGGACAAGAAAAAAGGCATTTGAATGTTTTTGCTTTAATAAATCTGCTGCTTTTCTGAAGAAGTGGAGGGGGTAATAAACACACATCCCTTCTGACCCTCAGAAAAACTATACGACACTATATTGTTCCAGTTATAATAGGGAACTACATCATAAACCTCAGTTTGGCTTTCTCAATACAGTTGAGTTAAGCCTGCATCAGTGCTTGGGCAACAACAATATGTGCTTACTAGATGGCTTCAGCTGCAGCTAATTCTTCTATGTGGTCTGCTGCAAGTGTTCAGGGAGTGCTGCTGCCAAGTATGCAATAAATGGTTCAAGGAATTGGAGCAGCTGGCCATGTCTGTAGTGGTCAGCTTCTGGATGTTGTCCCTTGTCTCACAGTCTCCCCTTGTCACTGCTAAAACTTAAATAACACTGGAAGCCTTAAGTGGATGAAGGAGACAGGAGATGTAGCTCAGTGGCATGTGCACTAGGAAAAGGAGTGGGGAAACAGAAAAGGAACTGGATGTGACTCCCTAAAGCAGGGACCTGAGTGATCATTATTAACACAGTATGATTTTTTCTATGGCTGTGTTCCCAAACTTTACAGGCAGAGTGTGCTGGAGTCTGTATCATGGACATACAGTTTTTCCTTCTTTTCATAACTGGTATTTTGGGTAATATATATGCTTAGTCTATGTTTAACTGAAATTACCTGATAAGACTTTTAAGGGGTCAGAGGGGTTTTGTTTCTTTCACAAAGTTTTCTTAACCACTTTGAAATGACAATTATTGTGAAGTCAAAAAGAAATTGTAGCAAGCAATCCTATCAGTATATTGATACAATTTCTAGACTGCTGTTTGCGCTCACCTTTTCTCTGGCTTTATTTATGTCTTCTCCAGGTGGTGTATTTTTCTTATTAGTGGATTTCCCTTGCAATGTTGTTCATCATCTACTATGGTGTAGTAGAAAAACTACTGTGAAAGACTGACTGGTTCCTCCTAGTAGTAGTTGATTCTTTTATATGCTTGACATCCATATAAGCAGTTTGGCATAGATTTTCATTTTAATAGCACAGTTAAATAATTGTTGCTGGAAAATTTACTGTGCTCTGATGACTTCCTTTCTTAGATAAAATACATGTCAGATAAGATAAAATGACAATTTCCTGTACGGGGTCACAATGTGCTGAAGGCTGAATTATGGAATCTCATGTTTAATAGTTGTGCTCTGATTCTGTAGATACAAGATAGATTGTATCTACTAATATGTATTGCAAATACAAGAATGCATTGCAAATATAATGTTTCTTATCGTTGCAAGCTTTGGATTTTGATGAGCGTATGTTGAGGGGATGCCTGCAAATAAAGGAATTGCTCCTGAGAGCAATTTAATTCTAGTTAGACTTTCTGTGAAATTCCTATGTTGGGCCAGAAACTGGTTTTAACGTTGGGCCTCTTGCCTGAATAAAACAAGATTCTGATGTGATAATAAAACCTGCCTTAATTATAGTAGGATGATAAACATATAATTTAGTTTTTAATACACTTGTGATGATCTCTTTTAATGTAAGGTTTTTCTTTTTAAAAAATTACTTTTCACCCAGCTTTCTGTAAGGGATGATGTCAAGAACTTGGCAGCAAGAGTAAATACTAATTTGTTTTCAGCTTCACAAAAGAAGTATGTCATTAGCATGACTAGGATCTAGACTAGCGTTGTTTGGCAGGGTTTGCTTGTTGATTGATTCAATTTTTTGTTTAATGAAAAAAAAATTAAACAAGTGTATAATGCAGTAAGTACAAAAATTCTGAACAATGTGAAAAAGTTTAAATATAAAATTAATCATATAAATATCTGTGAAAACTCTTTCTTTTGACGGAAGCATGGCATACTGCTAACTTGCAACTGGTGTAACAACCAGTTGGAGGAAGAATACATCGTAAAAGTTATGTTTGAGGCCTATTTTGTTGGTCAGAAGCATATTAATGAGAATTTTTTATGTGCGTGGTAGGCAATACATAGTATTCTGCACAAAAACTGACTGAAATCCACATCAGAGGGTACAGTGTTTTCTTGCCCATCTTATGCATTTAAGACATTCATTGGTTTTGCTATCATCACATGAGCATTCTTAATTATTTTTGTCTTGCTCTGCATCTCATTATAATATGAAATAACTTCTTCTGCATAAGTTGTTTGGACTTACTAGGTGTTCTTGAAAATATCTAGGCAGGTATTAGTCTTAGGTCTTCTAAGTTTAGCAGATTTTTCATTCTTTCAGTAATTGTTAGATGGGATTTCTTTTCGGCTGTTTCCATGTATGATTTGTCTTAATGACAGCTGTATTATTAAGTCCATGGTTTATGCAATGAAATGTTATCTCCTGAATTTTTATTTTTTTTTTCATTTAAGGAAGTGAGAGAGGCAGGCCCCAAGGAAAGAGAATTTCTGCAAGGGAATGAGTGCAAGGGCTTGTGGGCAAGGAACATGCTGGCTAAAAGTTAGGGTGCAAGGATCTGTGCAAGACTGGGATTGTGCAAGATCAGGCTGGTGTGTGCCACTATGCATGCTCCCACTCCTGGATGCTCCACTGAGTGTGACCCCTTTTAAAAACAGTACTTAACAGGTGTTCTAAAAATCTGAAAACTTTGGATTTAGTTTTCTTTACATATGTCTTGGTGCTAGAATTAGGGAACATACCTAATGATTAAAGTTTTCTGTTTCAAGGATAATAATTTTATACTTACTGGAAAAGACTGGTGGTCTACATTTAAATCTTCAGAAAAAAAAAATTATTCCCTGGTATATTTTGCTGTCCTATTGATGATCTTTAATGTCACATTATTGTTTTGTATTGGATATCTTCTCAGCTAAAACTGTTTAGACAAAGGTGCATGCATACTTTTACTGACATTGTAGCCAGAATTTGATAAACCTTTTTTATTTTTTCACAGAAACTTACATTCTTACTCCCCAAAGCAGGTCTATTGATTTCTCTCTTCCTGCACTCTTATTTGCTGTTTGCGCTCACCTTTTCTCTGGCTTTATTTATGTCTTCTCCAGGTGGTGTATTTTTCTTATTAGTGGATTTCCCTTGCAATGTTGTTCATCATCTGGGCGTTTGGGGGGAGGACAGTTCCATATGGCAAAAAAACTTCTAGACAATGTTAAGGTTATACCCAGACCTTATTAGAATACCCTATATAATAATTTTTACTGTAAAAAAAGTCTCAAAGGAATGAGCTTATTATAATTTTAAATTTCAGCTTTGTAAAGCATAATTGGAAAATATTTTTCATGGGAAGTGTACATGTATTAGTAGGGTTTGTTTTTTTAAATTTTTATACAGTGTTTTACTATCTTATGCCCTTCTAATTTGTGTGTCCCTTCATTTAAATCATCAGGTTTCACATTAATAATTAAAGGTCAGAGGAGTGATTACTACAACTTGATTTGATCTCCTGTGCAATACAGTCTGTCAAATTCAGAAAGTGATTTTTATATATTATGTGTAACATCTGGTTGAGCTAGGAGACACATTGGGTTTTTTAAGAAAGTAATGCAACCCAAAGGCAATGGAGGTGTCACAGTCTGTTTTATCTCTAATTAATGCCAATGCTTAACTTAGCCAGCGCAATGCTATTAGAAATTTGCAGTTCATATCTATATGAATTTATCACAAATTAATCAAATTTCACTGTGCAAATACTTTAGAGCGAGACAACTACTTATAGAGAGATACTATCCTTAAAATTCTACAAAAGTAGCATTTTAGCATGCTTCTGCCTTCTACTTAAAATCTGTTTAAATCATGATTATTTTATAGCTTCTAGCATGCCTGTATTCAAGATGTATTACAATATTATGATTCAGGACAACAGGCAAGTTTTAATATTTTATTTGATAGCTTCTGAAGGCTTTTGGTCATCCAGTTCATCTAGTATGAAGAATTCGTAGACAGTGCACTAAAATTGTGTAGTATCCATTACTTTAAATTTAAAAGGTAAAGTACATTCCAGTGTATCAGTACGAAATCAATTTAAGATTATGGTGATTTCACAAACTCTTCTGTCTACTGTTATCTGACGAAGTAATCTCTATAACAGAAATGTTAGCTGAGTGCCAACCACTGACAATGCTGTGCTTGTCAATAGTATACAATGTTCGGACCTTTGAGTGTAAATTTTATTGAAGAAATTACTGTGTTTTAACGCATCTGTTTTTGTTTGGTTTGTCATTTTTCCTTTTCCCTGACACCAGATAGAATTGAAATATTTTTCAGCTTAAGTGAGAAAACAAATGGCCCTTTACTAGCAATACAACAATTCTGCCTCTATTATACAATGTTCCATTAGGCAGTAATAACAATGTAGTGTTACAAGTACAGTAATTGGGTAGAAATATTAAAATATATTTGCAGAGATAATTGCAAATTTCCATTAACAAAGCAACTAACCCTAGATTTCTTCCCCCATTTGATAGTTGTTTAATTATTCTTTATTGGGTTTCCATTTGGTAAGATTTAGGTGATTATTCTTACTTTTTCCTATTTTTTTCTTTTGCTTCTGGTGGGTGGAACACTTTGAGCTCCTGTTCTCCTATAACGTTAAATATTCTTCAGTTTTATTAGTTTTAAGTTATTCTCTTCTAAGGTTGATTAAGAAAAAAACTTGCCTAAGGTTGTTTGGTGCAAATAATTAGCCAACGACAAGACTAAGTATTTCTGAGCAAAATGTTCTGATTGCTGAAACAGTTCCTCTGAGAGCTCTTTTATCTGAGATATGCATATGACCTTTTTCTTCTTGAAGTCACAGTTTAGAGATCATTTAGACTGAATGCAAATCAATTGATCCCGAACTGAATGCTCTTCTCAGGGGGCTGGAGGTAGACTCCCTTGTGTCAGTAGGTCTTTTGAAGCCTTCACTGTGTTCTTAACACAGAAATTAAAAAATCATCACCTCTTGAGCTTGTATTCTATCTCCTAAATAAATACGCAAAAGAAGGCAATTAATGTTTTAGGGGACCTTCCTGAAAGCAGGTTTCAGTCTTCAGAAAATAATTCCATTTTCAGTAGTCTGATATATCAGTTTTGTAATCTTGATTCAAGTGTCTGAACTCCAAAGAGAATAGAAGTTCACGTACGTCCCTATATTCAGGGTTGTGTAGGTATTCAGCATGTCTTCCAGCACAGAAGCATACTGAAGTGTCTCATTTTCCTCAACAAAATTGAAGGACCCTGGGTTTAAAGCTTAATTTACCCTGATGGCTCTTTGAATTTACCCTGATGTTGACAGCTGGTGTTCAAACTGATCCTGAGTTTGTACCATGGGTAACTCAGTGGGCCAATAGCTTTTCATTAGGCATCTAGAAAATGCTACAATGTAAATATTGGTTATCACCTAGTGGGCCTTTAAAAAACATTCGACCTAATGTAATATGCTCATTATATGAAGGAATTCTGTAATCCTCTGTAGTATAGTGTTTCCTTTAGCCTATGTGTTTAGGTTTCTTTCTGCTTTCTTTTTCCAGTCTATTTCCCTGTTTTCTTGATCCCTGTCTGAGTGACAGCTTCAGATGTATATTAACTTTACTTCAGTGTCCCACAGACCCACTCTAACAGACAGAGTAGTTCACAAGGTATCCATTAAGGAGCTATTGTTTTGTCTTGTTTTTTGCAACTTAGAAACTGATCAAAATTATCATTTTGGATCATGTTTTTTCAAATAAAGGTAATAAGGTGTGTTTTTAAGGGAGATCTTCATAAATATTGTCATGATTCTTTCTAGAGCCATGTAAAATTTGCAGCCTAAGCATGGAAGATAATGCTACTATATGGAAAAAGCTCACAAAGTGAAAATAAGCACTGCACTAGATGCCAATTATTCAAACTAACTAAGCCAGATGTCCTGCAAGGTTTTGGATTTTTTCCTTCTGGTTGATTAAAAATTAAACTTCTTTTGCTTTTTAATATAATATTTGGTGCTAGTTACATGACAAACAAGCCTCTTGTTTGCATCACCCTTCATTCTCCTTTATTTCAAAAAAACAGGAGGACAGCTGTTTTCTCCTTGATACTGTTACTTCCTCAAATGCAGTTGAAAATTACCAACAAATGCACATGTTTAGGAGTGAAGATGGGCAAATGTATACCCAGCATGGATGTATAAGCCTCGTTTCCTCATGAAGTTGTTTTAGAAAGGGTATGTGTATGCATTCACCATTAAGAAGGATGGGATTACAAAGGAACTAAATAAAATGTCGATATCACAAATTAATCAGGCAATCAAGAAAAAGGTTGAGTTCCTTTCAATCAGAAGCTATTTCTTGAATGTGAAAAATTTTTACTGAGTTACATAATTTCATTGTGAAAATGCATAGGCTCTCAACGTGGACTTCAGTGTTGGAACTGCAAGAACATTAGTGACTTTTGGTGGTCTTCCAGTGAAGCAACTGGTAGCAACAAAGCTGATGACAGAGGGCTCAGCAGCACAGTAGAGAACTTCCTGTAGAATCAGAATACCTGAAGGAAATTCTCTTTGAACTTCACTACTAAGTAGAAATTATTTTCATATAGTGACAGAGGAGAAAGCTGTCACTTCCAAGTTGTTTCCTATGTTTAGCCTGTACCTAATACATAATTTCATATGACTAAAGGTTCAACAATCTGTCATTAAGTTTTGCAGTTAACCAGGAAGTATACTGGTTTTTATTAGGTCCTATTGTTGAACCTCCTGATTTTAATGTTCTAGAAACATGAATTTAGTGAAAAGGTATAGCATTTAAGAAACATTTCTCAAATTTTGCAAAGGTTCCAGCTGCCAAGTTACCAATAAATCTAAGCATTACAATGTACATCGAAGATTTTATTGTATAAAAAAATTTGTCTATTATGGGTGAAAAATGGCCTTGAGGCAATAAGTTCTTATAAATATTAAGTGGTAGATAAAAGGCCAATAGAAGGAAGAATTGCTTTTTATAAGCAAAATATCTGTGTTACCATTTGAGAAAAAGACCAAAATAATTTTATCAATGCTCATTAATAAAAAATGTGGTTTTGTAATTTATGTTTATTAGGAGTAAATGTGAGATTAATGTGGGTTTGCTACTTATGTATGTAAAAGACAATTAATAACATAGAAATACCACTTGGTTTCCCAGATCTTATTCACCATTTGTATTTTGAGAAGGGTAATAAATGGAATTCTTTCAAGGATAGATATTTTATGGAAAATTATCATTAGCTAATTTTGTTTTAGAAATAAAACGGCATGAATTACAGAGGTAAGATGTTATCATGGGATAATAACTTCTTAACATATTACTAAAGATCTGTTTTAAATTTTTATTTAAAAAAATCTATTTAGTGGTCTGTGTGTTCAGCTAATAGACTGGTACTTAAGTATTGGACTCCCTATTTATTTTCTCAGAATATATAATTTTTGTTTTACTGTTATTTAATAGATTCACAGCCTACATTAAAATGTTGTCTTTCAATGACTAGATATGCTTTCTGTAACTACCAAAAATTGGAAAGAAACTGAAGGCTGAGAACTTTGTCTCTAAAGAGTATAAAAGATAGAACAAGTATCTTTTTCTTTTTCTTTTTGCTATAAGCCCTGTAAGTATACAGGGTTTTTTCTCAAAAAAAAAAACCAAAAAAAACCAAACAAACAGAAAAAAACCACCCAAAAAACCCCCCAAAAAAACCCAAAAAAAGCCAACAACAAAAAATATTTTTTAACCTGAGAAAAATCATGTTTTTTCTTAAGACTAATAGCAGAAGTTTTGATAATTTCAGAATTTGTATACATAAACCATAAGGGAATGTAAAAAAAGACAAAAATTTCCCATTTTCACTTCACAAGTGAATTTGGGGTTTTTAAAAATATTTAAATAATCCTGCTACGCAGAACTGCTGTTTAGTTGTCCTATAATATATATGCTTATCCTTTAAACTCCAAATTTCTTAAGTATAATATAAAAATCTTGAGAAGGAATTTTTGAGTCTGTCATGTCATTGTTAGCTGCAGTTCTTTGCATTACAGAATGAAAATGAACATGTAGATAATAACATCAGTGCAGAACTGGAGAAGAGGCATAGAGAGATGGTGGCATTGCGTGTGTGTGGATGGCTGATGCTGTTTGTGCAGTGATGATCACTGAAGAAGCAGGAAGGCCTTACTTAGGTGACTTAGAAGCAACTTAGTTTTGGCATCTCCTCAGTCTTCATGAAGAGCATGTCTGTGGTCCTGATAAAGTGTTCCTTTCTAGCACAGCCACAAGTAATACATACATGTACCTCATCAAACCACATGGCAGTTTTTGGTCCTCAGTGTCTTTTGTCTTTTTCACACTTTGATTCATTCCAGGCATTTTTTAAACAATGCATCCCTTTTTTTCCACAAGTCCATCTGTGTTTGCAGGAATGAAATAAAATAAGGAATCTGATAGCTTCTGTTGCCGCTGAAGAAATCTGTTGTCTCAAGACTTCTCCTAAAGTTTTGTGTGAAACAAAACAAGAGGTAGAACCCATCCTTGTAGCATCGCACCAATAAAAGCTTTCAGGGCTGGAAGGAAACCACCCATCAGAATTGTCTTGAAATCTGAGTGATGGGAGTTGACCTATCCAGTTCAGGGTGACTGACTCATTTCTGCCAGTCTCTCAGGCAAGTCAGCAGCACATGGCGATCTTCAGTGTCAAACACTGCTGATAGGTTTAATGAAGTAAGCACGGATATCTTCCTCTGAGCTGTGCCAGAGAGGAAATTATTCACAAGGAAGACTAATGCACTCTGAAAGCTGTTACCAAGTTTGAAAGCCTGACTGCCCTGATTTAGGTTCTTGGCAGAGAAGTCAAATTCTGTAGGAGAGTATATTGTTTTGTTGGGGCTTTTTAATTATTTATTTGATCACTTTTCCCAAAAATAAAAAGCTGGGCAGAACATTCAGACTAAGGATTTTTGCAGTCTGGTCATTTACACTTCATTTTTCATATAGTTTAAAAACTGTGATTTACATTCAAATTACATTGAGATGACATTGGTTTCCTGAGGGTTTTGTCCAGTTGGGTTTTAGTTGTCTTTAAGGATGGAGATTCTACATCCTCTTTGGATAACCTTCCAATGACTACCTTCATTGTGAAAAAAGGTTTTTCTGCAGCCAAGTCAGAATTTCCTTTATTGCAATTTGCCTCTTCTTTTTTTTTTTTTGTTTGTTTGTTTGGGCTTTTTTTTGGTTTTTTTGGGTTTTTGTTTGTTTTGTGTTTTTTTGTTTTGTTTTGTTTTTGTTTTGGGGTTTTTTTTTTTTTTTTTTTGTTTTTTTTTTGTAGTGCAACACTGCAAAGAGTGTTTCATATCTACCATGCTCTTATGCTTGTAACTGAAGGCAGTAATGAGATTGCTGTTCAGATTCCTCTTCTTAAGGCTGAGAAGTTTTTCTCACCCTCTCTTCATGTGTCATGTACTTCAGTCCTCTCTTCATACTGGTGGCCTTCACAGCCTTGTTTCTATATATCTATGTTTTTCTTGTACTGGGTGGTCTGAATTATGACCTTATTCTTGAATAGAGACAAACATCAAATAAAAGAGAATGTTGAATTCCCTCAACACTCTTATGTACTCCAGAATGTAGTTATCCCATCTTTCTCATAAGGGTACACAAATATTCCACTCATTGTTCACAGAGATCCCCCAAGATCATTCCTACAAAGCTGCATTCTAGTCATCAGTGCCTGGTCCGAACTGTTCCAGTGCAGAATTTTGCTTTTACTATTGCTGAATTTTATGAAATTCCTGTCAACCCAGTTTGCCAGCCTGTCAAGATGTTTTGGAATGCCTTCCTCAAAATTTAATGTAGACTGCTTAATGACATTAGGTGCTGCACATCACATTTATGAATATCTCCATCTCATTAAGATCATGAGTCAATGGGTGAACTTATTTCTACCTCAATTCACTGCTCCTTGAGAGTGACAATCAAGTGATATAGATCTTTTACACTCCATAATCTTAGAGTGTAATTCTCCACTATTTCTTAAAGGTATTAATTGCTTCTCTTATCCCTTATGTGATGAATATAAATAATATAAATCTGTGTTTTAAAAATCACTATTATAGCTCTGTAAACAGTGTATCTTATGTCTATCATTCTTGCTGCTAGCCTGGAGACCTTTTTATATTTACTTTATAAAATTTGAGTTAAAAATATATATAATTACATTTTCATGATGTAGGAAGGAACAGCAATATCATTCATGTTAACAGGGCCACATGATCTTATTATTAATTTCTGGATTATGTAGATTTCTGTTTATGTAATGCAAGTAAAATTTTAGCATCCTAATGACACTAATAAATTTTACAATACAGTATTTTAAGTGCTTTCTGAGTTCTGTGCCATTTGGATGCTTGCTATTTTTCACTTACAACTCTAGGACTAAGTTGGAAGAAGTTTGTTAATGACTAGATTTTCTGTGTGGAGAAATACATACAGGTAGCTTTTACATAGTTATATTGTTGCAATTATATGTAATGGAGATTAAAATAAATGTTGGCTGAATACACAGTTGTATTGGAAGGTTAGGGCAAAACTGGATGTATAAATAAAGCAACATAATTGGGACATGCAATATTTAAATAGTAAATTAACCAGACCTACTTTATTTAACTCCATGGAAGGAAAATAGGGATAGAAATTTAATTCTTCTTAATGAAAGCAAGCTTATAGTTTTGTATGTAACCTTTGAAGCTTTGTGTCATACTGTGTACCTTGGCTTTTGTTTATTTTCTTTTGGAAGTCCGCTTTTGGGGTTTTTGTCATCTTTTTGAGCATGGTTTCATTAGTATTTTATAAAATTTGTCAGAAACATAAGTAGAGAAAACATGCTGGAAAGGTTAGTAACCAGTATTTATTCTGTAACTTGCCTTAGTGAAGATTTATTTAATCTTTCTTTACTTTCTTCTCTCATAACAGTCTGACTTTTTGTTATAGTCTTGTTCTAATCGTCTCTTTTGATGAGGTCTAAAGGGTAGCCTAAAGTATCGTTTTCTGCTTAGCACTTAGTCACAGTGTAATCATATTAGCACTCTTTCATTGCTGTTTCAGTGATTATAGTGGGGTGGTGATGGTGCACAGTTGTGGGTGACTTTATCCCTATATTCTATAGTGTAGTCAGCAGATAGTCTGCAACCTGAATAGAGATTTGTCTTGCTTCTTACAAGAAGGACTGCAGTTACAAGTGATCAGAGGTATAATTGAGCAACAAATTACAGTGAATGTGAATTAAACAAAGCATCCTTAGGGCTTACATGGCAGAAGTTGTGTTACTAATTCTTTGAGTTACTACCTCAGAATGACTGGTATCCTGAAGATGGTTTGTTCTGTTATAAAATTCTTGCAGAATGAGTTGTTCTATGAAATACTGAACAACATTTTTCACAATGTGAAATTCATCATAAGAACTTTATCTCTGGTAATCAGATCACATTGCACAACATGAATGTGTATGTGGTTGAATCAAGCAGAATTTAGAGGAAAATATTTTAATATTTTAATTTAATTTGAACTAGTATTTAGAAAAAAAGAAATCGAGCAACTTCCCTGCATGTGTTTAGTGTATCACATCTTACACGCTTTTGGAGTTCTGTGGTTGTCGTAAATTATTCAGTAAAGGGAAAGGCCAGTGGTGGATGATTTTCAGTTCTATTGTTTCTCCAAACCAGAGGTTTTTATTTAAAAATATATTGTTATGTTCAAATTTCTAATGGAATTTGAAAGTTATATCTCAGGCAGTAAAACATTAATGATTAAAAAATATAGTTTGCAGTTTCTATGATAAAGTACTATTCAATTTTACCAGGTATATAGCTAGGGATGCATCACACTGTTCTATAGGTTAATTTATCAGAATTTTTCTAAAACCGTGAAAATATTTAAGAAAAATCTAAGGTTTTCAAGCATTATAGATTGACTGAAGTTAAGTTTTTTGCCTGTTCTTGAAATTCATTGATTCAATTCACTTTACCAATATATTTATCTAGGTAACTGAAAATAATCCCATTTGAAAGAATCCCATAAAAATGAAAATTAGTTTATAGCTTGTCTGTTAATAATAATTCCATACTGTTGATTGTAATGATTGCTTGTATGGTAGCTCAAAAACTAAATAGAGCCACCAACCTAACTCAGCAAACAGTAATCATATATTAACAACTTTCTGTCACTGTTGTTGCTAAGGTAAAATGTAAATAAGGATGCCAAAGCCTAATATTCTGTGACAAAATGTTAGGATGTCAGATTCTCTTTCTGTTTTCTCCAAATGTTGTCAAGGAATTATGTCTTTTCTGCAAATCATAAAAATTATTTGGGTTTTCTTTGTATTTTTAAAAATTTGCATGTCAGATAAAAATGTCTCCTTTTCATCAGAACATATAATTTAATTATACTCAGTGTAGCATATGAATAAGTAATGTATTTATGATAATGATGTTATAGTAGCATTTTCTTGATTACTGACTGTGCTTTTTCAGAATTAGAGTGGTGGGTATAGAGTACCATCAAAATTTACTTTTGTTAGGCTTTTCCTATCAAATTTTGTATGAAAAAAGAAAGTAAGAAAATACATAGAACCTGATATTTTCCTGTACTTTGCTAATTCAGTAATCAGTTAATTATTAAATAAATTATATTCATTAATTTAGTTATTATTTCATGCAAAGCTATTTATATTTATCAGGATGCTTTTAACATTGATTTCTAAGATCACTTTATTTGTGCTGAGCTACAGATATCGTAGAATCATAAGGGTTGATAAAGTCCTGTAAGATTATTTTGTCCAGTTTTTGACCAATCACTACCATGTCACCTCAACCATAGCACTAAGTGCTTTATCCAACTATTTCTTGAACATTTCCAGGGATGGTGACTTTACCACCTCTCTGTGCAGCCACTCCAATGTCTGATCATCCTTTCAGTGAAGAAATTCTTCTTGATGTCCAAACTGACCCTCCCCTAGCAAAGCTTGAGGCTGTGTCCTTTCATCCTGTCGCTGGCTGGCTGGGAGAAGAGGCCAAATCCCACCTAACCCCTCCTTTCAGGCAGCTGTAGAGTGATAAGGTCACCCCTGAGCCTCCTTTTCTCTGCGCTAAACAACCCCAGCTCCCTCAGCCGTTCCTCATAGGACTTGACTTACACTCTACACCTTTCACCAGCTTCTTTGCCCTTCCCTGGACTTGCTCCAGCACCTCAATGTCTTTCTTGAAGTAGGAGCTTAGAACTGGCCTAAAGAATTTAGTTGCAGCCTCAGCCAGTGTTGAGTACTGAATACAGTGCCAAGTACTTCACTCAGGATCACTTTCCTCCTCCTGCTGGTCACACTATTGCTGATACAAGCCAGGATGCCTTTGGTCTTCTTGGCCCCCTTTGCACAACCTGGCTCGTGTCCAGCCAGCTGTCAGTCAGCATTTCCAGGTCCTCTTCTGCCATGCAGTTTTCCAGCCATTCTGCCCCCAGCCTGGAGCACTGCATGGAGTTGTTGTGACACAAGGGCAGGACCCAGCACTTCTTACTGAACCACATACAATTGGTCCCATCCCAACCCATTGCTCCAGCTTGTCCAGTTCCCTCCACAGAAACTTCCAACATTCCAGCAGAAAAACACTCCTACCCAACTTTGTGTCATCTCCTGACTTATTAAGGGTGCACTCAATCCCATTATCCAGATCACCAGTAAAAGATCACTGTTAAATAGAACTGGCCCCATTACTGAGCCCTGGGGAGCAGCACTTAGTGACCAGCTGCCAGCTGGCCTTTACTCCATTGACAACCACTCTCAGGACCTGGCCATCCACAATGAACAGTGCACCTGTCTAAGCCATGGGCTGGCAGCTTTCCCAGGAGAATGCCGTGGGAGTCTATCAAAGGCTTTACTGAAGTCCAGGTAGACAACATCCACCTCAACCCCTAGTCAGGACATCTGGTCATGAAATGAGATCAAGTAGATCAACCAGGACCTGCCTTTTCTAAACCTGTGCTGGCTGGGCATGATCCCTTGTTTGTTGTGTATGTTCCATGTGAATGCACCCAAGATATTCCATAACTATCCCAGGTACTGAAGTCAGGCTTATAGTTTCCTGATCTCTTTCCAATCCTTCTTGTAGGTGGGCATCACACTGGCCAACCTGCTGTCAAGGTTGACAGAGTTAGCATGAACTGATGATAAATGATGGAGAGTGGTTTGGTGAACTCTTCTGCCAGATTCCTCAGTACTCTGGAGTGAATCCACCCAGCCCCATAGACTTGTAAATATGTAGACTTCTAAGCACGTAAACATCTTAATTTTCCTTGTAGAAGCCAGAAGAGCTGTGTACAATCATAGGTGACTCTTTGACCCTGGATCATCTAAGATCTTGATAAAAATTAAAATGTATTTGGGATTTTAAGGATTTGTCTGTAAACACAGTATGTGTCTGGTTTCAGCATGAGGAGGAATGTAAAACTTCATGCAGCTGTGGCATTAAGCTCAGTTAGGGAAAGCTGATGTGGTTAGTACTGGGGAATCTGGATGAACACTTTCCTACCAGAAACTGCAGAGCTACTCATAGTTCTATCTCAGTGTCACCTCAGGGAAAGCTGGTAGAGAGTATGGTAATATGTTCTGTGATAACCCTTCTTCTCACAGTGGAGGATGCTCACAGCATAGGTCTATCACTTTTTAAACATGTCTAGGTATATTTAATATTATGTATGTGTATATGTTACTGAATTGTATATATGTGTATATAGATGTTATATGGTTGCATGAAACAGACATCTGTACAGACATAAAAAACTGATGTTGTATTTTCACAAAGAGGTCATTCACAGTTAAGTTACTTTGATACATTACTCAAATTCTGTTTTCGTAACATTTGGATATGTCAATTTAAAAAAACAATCAAAAGCATTTTCATAAACATGAATGAGAAAATGTATATACAGTGTTAAAGTAAATTTATCATTGTTCTTTATCATGCAGAGATAACTAATTATTTTACATGGATCTGCAGAGATAATTTGTAAGTATTTTTAAAGAGCTTAATTTTTTAGCTCAGAATTAGTATTAAAAAATGTAGCCCAAAGATTGCTTTTCCCAGTTAGCAATATTTGAAAGTGAGAGTTCATAATGGCGCTATTTCTTGCATTCCCTCTCCTTGCAGCCTTCATAGCATAGCTTGGTAACTAATAGGGTTGCTGCTAGCAACACTAGTACTTAGATGGTATAACTTTTACCATTTTAATAGATTTTTTTAAAATAAGTTATCACATGTACAGTGTTTACTTACACAAATTAAAGAACTGTTGAAAACTCTATAGGCTATAGTGTGTGTTTTGTGACATGAAATTCTCTTCAGTTTTGGCTGATATATAAACTAGAATTTTGGGATTTCCTTTCTTACTTGCAGAATAACTGTGGCCCACTACCAGAATAATAACTGCAACAAAATTTGGAGCCAGACAGAACCTTCAGCCAAAGTGAATGCTTGAGAGCTCTCTGAATTGCTGTATATTGGGAGGGGTAGGGCTGAAGCCAAAAAACCCCAAGCTGTCTTGTTTTCAGAGCTCTGCTTTATCCTACCCCTGACAAAACAGCAGAATGTCTGCAGAAGATATAAAACTTGGTTCTTATTCCTGGTAAATGTTGGCCCGTGTACAGGCATTTATTTCTGGCATGCAGTTTCCCTTATTTTCTTCCTCTTTCTCTGGCTCTGACAAAAGCACCACATGGACACGAAGGTATTTTTAATATTCCAGCAAAGGTAATGAGAGGTGGAGGAGAAAAAGAGCCTGGAGGGAATTGTTCCATTTGCCAGAGGTCGAACTATTTGTTTACTTGTTCCTTTAAAAGAGCACATAAGAACAAATACAGTGTTAGTTGTAAAGCATACCCAAATTAGAAAATTCAAGATTCTTCATTGCCTGCGGTATCTTAATTACTGCTTCTTTGTGTGTTCATGGTTTGCTATAATTTTTAATAATGTTACAGTAACTTTTATTATTTAGTCTTCAGGATAAACTTGGAAGAGTTAGAAATTAGATTGCATGCACACTATTAAATCTGCTGGGTTTAGATTACTGCTTCATTTTGCAACATTAAAATATTTTGCTCAATCACTGTATGTAGACAAATGTGATGAAATCTAATCAGCAAATATCTGGGAAAATAATACTTGAGAAATATTTATTAAATTAAAATTAAAATATAAATTAAAATGCTGTTCATAACCAATAATGTTTTATATAGTGTGTATCTGTCTTTACTGTTGTTGTGTCCATGCATGCAATGAAGACAAGAATATCTAATTGTAAAATTCTAATGTGGTAAGTGCTGTGAACAAAAGGAAATTTAGATAATATAATAGAATTCCTTTTATGTAAAACCAGTGTAATTGAAACTCATTATACGGTGATGACTACTCTTATATTTGCATCCTTACTGTGTGCAAATTAGACTTATAATTATCACATGATAATAGTTATCCAATGTGCATGTTCATTCCATCAAAGATTGAAGACTTCTTCATAGCACAAAGAGTTTTTTCATTTTGTCTAATTCTCTTTGTGATTCATGATATTTTTGCTGTAAGTTGTCCTGGCTAATCCTGTTCACAGATCATGTTTCTGTTTAGTAGGTCTAACGAGGCAAACTGAGAAGAGAAAAGCTTCTGTGAGTTGTCTGTCCTTTCTTATGACTCAAGCCCTTCTGACAGTTTTTAATATTGTAGTATTTTCCTTCTGCCTCTTCAATTTGCTGGAGTGTTTGACTTCCATCTTACTCTGTCTGCAAAAGGGACTCCTTTAGCACATATTTAAAGAATATTACATGTTTCCTTGCTTACACTCTCTTAAATGCTTCCAGATTACTTTTTTGATGTTCCATCCTTCTTTCCACAAAAATATTAATGTTTTTAAATCTAGTTTATAGAGGGGGAGTGAGAAAGCCAAATAAACTGTGAACAAGGCAAGGTCATAAGAAACG
The DNA here is from genome assembly GCA_013396955.1 of Regulus satrapa. Lineage (NCBI taxonomy): Eukaryota > Metazoa > Chordata > Aves > Passeriformes > Regulidae > Regulus > Regulus satrapa. The sequence goes on from VWZN01008049.1 coordinate 30,470, forward strand.
TTAAAGGAGCTGAGATTATTGTGGTGTTGGGTAGTATGGAGGAGAATGCCAAACAGTAGGAAACTCCAGTTAGGAATTCTCCCTGTTATTAGAACAATATGTTTTGCTATCTTGCCACTGTAGAAGTGTTTAAACTTACCCTTAAAGGACTCTGTAACATACCAAAGGCCTAACTAGTCAGGAAAACCAGGGTGCTGAAGCTTTTTCTGGTTAAAATACAGAGATACAAGATTTATGATGGAATTTGTGAAGGCTAAAGTATATTTAATTGTTTCAAATGCATCTGTTTTTTGAAGCTATAACAATAAATAATGCACATAGGATGAATTTATACTTTACTCTTTACTGCACTCTTTTTATAGCTATAAAGAAGCAAAAAGTAACTACTGTTACAATCAACAGGGTTTTTTTATTCTGTTGCTTCTCTGTAAATGGAAAACTGTTTGATGCACATATATATTATAGCTTGAGTGAGAGAAAGCACTTGTTGAAATCTTTACATACAAAATTGAATTATGTGAGTTTTAAAAATGTTAATTTTTGCAAAGCTCATGCAGTTTATATGCTGAGAATTCATAGGGTCTTAAAAATAATTAGGGGATTCTTATGTACACTTTTGATTGACTGAATTGCTAACTAAATGATTAAATAAATTTTCCCTAAAAATGCTACTTCTAAAAAAGGCAGCTGAAATGGAACATAAGCAATAACATTTATTTTTAGAAAATCTGTTACTTTTTGGAAAAAACCTTGATTAAACTTTCATTAGTTAAACCTTTATCCTCCAGATGTAGATAATTTAAATATTTGATCAACTTATTTTGAGAATTCCAACTTCAACTTTTATTTTTCACCTCATTAGTCACATTGGAATATTTTAATAAAAATAAAAAAAAATTGATGTCTTGAGCTACTGATTAGCTAATAGCCCTGACTAGCTTTTGATCTATGTGTGTGGGTGTGTGGGTGTGAATTTAGTCTATTTAGTGTAGGTGTATTATTCTTATGATAACAAGAAAATTCTCACAAGAGCCCCAGTGTTGGATTGTTTTCCACTGTTTAGAACTGGAGAGAATTGGAAGGTTTCAGAACCAGCTACGATGTCAAAGAGCAATAAATTTGTTCATATGTATCTGTAGATAAGCTGGATTTATTTTTTATTTGAGCAATGTCTTTTCAATTTTCACCTTCATTTCTTTAAATTAAGATGTTAACCACATAAATTATTGTCATAAAAGAACATAACTCAGCTGAATATGTATTTATATTTGATATTTTTATTCTAAGACTACAAGTCAAGTATATATATATATATATATATATATATGTGTGTGTGTGTGTGTGTATGTGTATGTATAT
>VWZN01008050.1:1432-39347 GCA_013396955.1 Regulus satrapa
AAATAACTCTTGTTTTTTAAAAGGATATCAAGCACAGTGTGGGAATTGCAGGCCCTGCTGATGGACTCTGCAGTCACCTGGCTCTGCCTCCCTCGTGACTGATAAGTCCCAGTTCTATTTTGATAAGGCTCCATGGTGACATGGCTGGGACAAAGGAGGGGCTTTCTCCTGTTACAGACAGGGCTCCCCCCAGGTGAGGCCACTGGGTTGTTCCTGAGTTGACCCATTGACCTTCTAATCACTGACAAATTATCCACTGCTGTATTCCACAGCCTTCCTTCTGCACTGTTATTAAACACACTAATTTCTGTTTTATTAGGGCAGGGGCACTGAGGTGCAATAATGACCCTTTTTGTTGACTGCAGTGAGGGATTTTGGAAATATTTTTATTATTTTTTCCATAAATTTTAGCATCTTGCAGTGGTTCCCACAGCAGATTTTCAGACACCCGTGGCACAGGGGGCTGTCAGGTGTTGCATTTTATGAAATATTAATGCTTGAAAATGGAAAAATTTTTTTTTCCCTCTAGAGGAAAAGCCTTTACACAAGGTGTCTCCCCATCTCAGAGCTGAGAAATCCTTCCTGGTGGCAGCAGCCATGGAATGTGCAGCTGGGCTTGGGTTTTATCAGGATGAATTCTTCCCAAGCTGGGCTGGGACCTGGCTAGGCTCCTGGGCTCTGCACAGGTGGAAGTGCTGCTGCAGGAGATTTTTCCTAAAAAAACCCAAAAACCCACGAGGGATCTGCCATGGGTGGGACGCGGCCCAGGCTCCACTGCAGCCCTGGAGGGAGTCTGAAGGGGAAAAAAAGCAGGAAACACGTTTGGCCTAAAATAACAGAGATAACTTGATGTTGCTTGCCTGATATTTTTTAACGTTTCCCATCAGTCTTTTCACTAAAGCATTTCCAGTTTTTCAAAGGATTTATTGTGAAGGTATAGGGAGCATGGGGGAGGGCAAACAAATTAGGGGGTTTAAAATTACTATTAAGTATCTTATTTTCAAGCCCCTTGACTGAGTCCCTCAGTTCAGAAGAGAAGAAATCAATGAACCATAGTCTACATTTTGAAAGAGAACTGGAGAGCTTAAGTTTCCAGTATTGGACATCTTAAAGAAACCAAATTTTTCAGAAAGCTGCGAGTGCCCACATTCCACACAGGCATTTCCTTTCTGGTGTTTCCAATGGGAAGCAAACACTGAGACACCTAAATTAGAACTGAAAGCTTAAAGCACTATCTTTGATAATAATTTATTTCCAACTAGGAAGGGATGGAATTTGTTGTACTTCAGAACGTGAAGAACAATCTAAATTAACTGTTTTCCTTAAAGTTCTTTCAAGCATTGATGAGTGGGGGAAGTTTACAACAGTTCTGAGTGTACAAGGTGATCAGATAAGAATTTAGCACTTGTTAGGGCTTTGAGAATTTATTTCTTTTTTCTACTTTTATGTGTTTCTTTGGATTCAATTGAGCTGCATCATCAGAAGCAGAATGGCTGCATACCCAATAAACTGTTTTATTTATATATATATTGTGTGTGTATATATATATATATATATTTTACAGAGTGCTGACCATCCTTAGTCTCACCCTTTAAGCACACAGAGACAGAACCCCAGTGACATTTTAGGACCTGAGCTCAATCAGAACACCATAGATTTCCTCAGAAAACTGCCAGTGAAAAAGCACAAAGCTAGAGTAGATTTTCTGAGCAGATGAAATAATCCAGGGAATCACAGCACGAGGACTGAGGTGGTGACAAATCCCTGCCCATGGGTGGCTGGTGGGTACAAGCTGGGGGTATTTTAGTCCCAGGCCTTTTGTTGCAAGATTTAAACAATAAATAAATCAAGTGAAATCAAAGCCTGGCTTTGCCTGGATGGGGACAGGGCCTTCACTTGGCGGCTCTCACCAAACAGGCCCCGGGTCCAGGTTCACAGAATTATTTCCCCGTTATCTTTGTTGTCGATGCCCTGATTGTATTTAGATTTCCACAGAAGGGCTCTGTTATTTTGGAGTGGAAGGGACCTGTTGTATTGTTTGAGAGGCACTTGTTCCAGTTCTGAGGACTTTCCATCTGTTTTCCTCTTTCCTTCCTCTTGATAGGAGCAGCGTTTCCTCCCCTCCTGATGCAGGACTGGAGAGGGAGCCTGTGCTGAGCCTTCCTCAGCTCTGCATCGCAGGACATTGCCCAGGGTTTAATCCCTGTGTCTGGGCAAAGAGAAGAGGGAAAGAGTGGAGAAGGAGCCATTTTTTGTGCATTTATTCAGAGGCTTTGGAGAGGGGACGCACGGCAGGCTTGGAGAATCAGGAGTTCTGCCACCTAAGAGCTTGTGGGTGGCCCACACGACACAGGTTTGGGCCCTTGTCCAGGTCATGGCAAATTAGGAGCCCGCAAGAGAGAAAAACCTTCTCCAACCAGTGTTAATTTCTCCCTCTTTCCTCTCCCATCCCCACACACCCTTCTCTTCCCAACTCCAGCGAGGGGTCGAGCGTGCTGGGCTGGCAAAGGAGGGTTTATTTTTCTCTCAGCCTTGACGTGTGGTTGCTCCCATGAATAACCCACACTGAGACATTCTGGTGGCACCTCGGAGGCGGGCAGGGCTCAGCAACCTCCTGCCTCTGCCAAGGCAATGCAAAGAGAGGAATTAGGAGGAAGAACGTGCAAGAAAATCCCATTTTCCAAGGAAACTGAGCATCCTGAGGTGGTGGCAGCGGGCCTGACCCCCAGCTGCCTCTACCAGCTCTTACGTAACCTTGTCCTCCCCTCCCGGCCCGATGGGAGAATGGATTTCTTTAAATTAATAATGCGTAAAAGGAGATTTACACCGCACCACAGCAATATTGTCTTTGCCTTTTATTCCTGCATTTGTCACTGTAATCCCCAATTGAGGTATGCAGTGGGATAAATAATGAAGGCTGAAAAAACTCTGTCATCAGCCAGAGCCATTTGCAAGTTCATCACCAATATTCTTCAGGAGGCAGAGACAGAGGGGAATGAAAAATAAGGAGTGGTGCTAATATATCTCGCTGATTTCCATCTCCCATTTATTCCACTTTGAGCTGTGATCGAATGTGAATCCCAGGAATTGCCATTCCTTTTTTAGGGACGGGTCTAAGGCTGCTCCCGAGCCTCTCAAGCAACAGAGTAAATACAGAGTAAATACCAAGTTAATGGAATTTATAGTCAGACATAATACACTTACCTGGAGGTTTTTGATTAATTAGGGTTTAACCTAATGTGGACAAAATAGTGTGGGAGTTGGGGCAATCCTTTAGCATTTAAAATGCTGGGAAAGATTTTTAATACATGTTTAAAAAGGCGGTGAAATACAGCAACTTTTTAAAAGCAGAAATTCTGTAGAGATTTATTTATTCATTATTACAAGGATGTCTGAAATAGTTTAGAAGACTCACCCTGAACCAGATGCAATTCCTGATTTCTTTAACCTTCCTAAAAGATGTTGCAACTCCTAAATTTTGAAATTGTGGTCTTGTGACATAAAGAAAATGTGGAATTGCAAAAGAGCTTCTGTTGCCATATTCCCTGAGCATCCCAGCCTGGTAATTCTTACCAAATTTGGGGGGGTAAAAGCAAATTTTTTTTCCCCTCAGATGAAGTGTCATACACTCCAGGGGTATTCAGGGTAGAAGAGAGTATCTAATATATTAATGTAAAATCAATAAAAGCCTTTTTGTGTGTGTGTGTGTGTGTGTGTGTGTGTGTGTGTGTGTGTTTGGTTTTTTATTGGTTTTTTTTGTTTTGTTTTAGCTTTTACTGGAGCTTTTGTGACCACCCTAGCTTAAAAATTCCTGAATTTCCAGAATCCAGTGTGGGATGTCGATCCCTGCCTGGCCTAGGCAGCAGAGTGAAACCAGAATGTAGTAGCACTCGGAGAAGGGGGAGAAGATGAAATATATCACAAGATAATAAGAAAATAAACCATTAAAAGGCTCTGTTTCCCATTATCATGTGGTTTTATGTTAATGAAGTTGTTCCAGGCCTGTTTGAGTTTAACTCAAGCAGGGGAATATGAGTAATATGAAAAATATGTGGGGCTGAACACCCTAAGTTGAAAAGTCTGTGAGCCATGGGATGTTTTCGTTCACCAGGCATTTCACAAGAAGGAATAAAGCAGCCAGAAAGTGGCACGGAAAAAACCCTCAGTGCCAGATTTTCCTTTTTTTTTTTTTTCAGCTCTGGATCCCCAGTTCATGTTCACCAAGGCAGGGCAGCCCTGGCTGGTGTGGAAAATTGGGATGTCCAGCTCAGATTCCTCCTCTTGGTTGTCTGTAGTTTTTAGAAATGCTTTTATGGATCTCAAAATTCAGAAAAAAAGATCATATTCATGGTAAATTGGCAGCTCTGTCCAGGTTGAACCAGAGTTGGGTGTTTTGGAAACAGATAATTGTTTTCTAAAAAAAGGAAAAAACCCACTGGAGGTAGGATTTGGAAAGCAGCTTCCCCGAGAAAATGGAAAATTGTAAAAATGGCCAGACTTGAATATTTTTTTGTAGTGTTTTATTTCAGAAAAGCTGAAAAATTGAGCTCTGACCTGAACTGACCTGATTTTAATACCAGAACAGAGTAAGCACAAAAGGACTAAGATGTCCCAGATGTAGCAAAGCAGATTCCACTGTGAATTGAATTATCAATTTTTAAAAATAAAATTATTATTTTCAGTTAATTGAAAATGTTGAACAAAACTTGTCATTTAACATGTGCTAAGCTCTTTAATTTTTTTTTCTTTAAAAATTAACTTTAAAAATTCATGCTCCATGATAACAAGGATCATATCCAGGAATTGGAAAAGTTGTGAGTGGCTTTTTTGGTTGGTTTTGGTTTGTTTTGGAGGGTGTGTTCTCTTGTTTTTTATTTTATATATCTATTTTTTAAGTAATTCAGCTTTTTATTTTCCTGCTGGATATAAGGAGCAGTGAAGCTTCAGATTCTGGCCCTTGCCCCAGGCAAGTAAATGATGCTCATTCTCCTTTTCAAATTTGTGTTCTCAAAGGAAAATCTCCTAAAAATCAAAACAGAGATAAAGAGCCCATCCCTGATTTAAGGGAAGCAATTTGTAAAGCCTCACCTCAAAAAGAGAATTGACCAGGTTGCTCCAAACTGGCCTTGGACACTGCCAGGGACGGGACAGCCACAGCTTCTCTTGGTAGCAGTTGACAGAAGCAGAATTTAATTCTAAATCAATTTAAAATGATAATTTGGAGTGCTGGCCTTTCAGTGCCTCTGCATTTCTTCCTGAAAAATTGACAGTGAAAAGCATCAGCCCTTCAGACACCTGGCTGACAGCATAAGAATTTTCCCTCTCTAAAAGAAATCTTCTAAAAGAAGTCCCCTTCACCAGCAGTTAATATTTCAGACTGTGGGACAATCACTGACCAGCAGAAGCAAAATGTAAAAATATTTTTATCCTAAATATTTTTCTTAATAATAGCTTCAAAGGCAGAGAAATGGCTGGTTGGACTGCAGCTGACTGCTGCATGCTGTGGCCTGGCAAGGCTGAACTTGGGGGGAAGAGAAAACCTTGGGTTTTGGTGTGTTACTGGCCGGGCTGGAATGTGGATTATTTTGCCCAGCAAAAATATTTCTAGAAGGAGTAACACAGGAGGAGGAGATGCTGTAGATCCTTGTGTGGAGATCCCAGCAGGAACGAAGCAGTTCTATGGATTGGACATCTGATCCTTCTGGATTTAGCTATCAAGTTGCAATGAAAATGTTCATAATTAACAGTGGAGAGTGGAGCTGTGGGTGAGAACGGGGTGGAATGGAGTGGGAACCACCAGTTGTTAAATGAGAAAATTCACTTTATTTCATTATTATAATCAATAATCTCCCTCCTATGAGTGAAGAGGTCAGTGTGGAATCCCTGAGGAAATTTGGCATACTCATGGGGTAGGTCTGTAGTAAGGGTGAGGCTTCTTTCCCCATCTCTTCTCTGAATAAGACTTTGCCCTCCTCTCCCCGCAGCAGTTGTGCTCCCTGTGGGTCAGGGAACAGCACTGGGAAGGGGGAAAAGCTCATTCTGAGCCCCAGGGTTGCTGAGGCTGCCCTGAGGATCCCTGATTTTGCAGTTGCCCCCAGCCCTGGCTGGGTTGGGTGACACAAACCAAGCCAAAGAGCTGCCCTGTTTCTGGAAGTGGGGCTTGGAGCAACCTGGAAGGTGGAAAGAGGATCCCCTCCCAACCCAAACCATCCTGTGCCTCCAGACAGGCACACATTTTAAGCAGAACTCTGCTTTTGAACATGAAAGCTGCTTTTGCATCTGACTAGGGTTCTCCAATGAAAGGGAGTCACTCGCATTGTGTGGGAGGCCACGGGAACCTCTGCCAAGGCTGCAGGACCCGTGGTTTGCACCTCCACTGGTTCTTGTTCCTGCTTTGATGTTTAAATTCCCAAAAGTTGCAAATGAGACCAAATGGCTTGGGGGTGGAAGAGCCTAAATTGGGCCAAGGTGGTACCCGGCGCTGGCAGTGGTGCAGGGACGGGGGCGCACATGGGATCCCTTAGAGCCCCCAGGGAGTGCTGCAGAGGGGCTGCAGCATTAAACAGCAATATCACCTTGCCTCCTGTTTTGCTGAAATGAATTAACTAGCAGGAAATCATGGATTTCCGAGCTCGGCTTTCCTTACGACATTCCTCGCTGCAAAAGGAGAATTAAACCGGTGAAAGTGAGTAACAAGAAACAGGTTCTAGAATTATTCTGTGTGGTAAGAGCGGAACAGCGTCGACCTGGGGAGTAGCAGCTCTTTTAGGAAAGGGGTTTGGAGAAGAGAGAGTAGCTGAGGAAATGGAGAGTGCAGAGAATTGATCGGGAGATGCTGGGTTGCAAAGGAGGCATAAAATCTGTCAGAGGTGAGAATGCACCACAAACATCTCAGAAACTGGGGATGTGTCACAACAATCCTGAGTTATTGGAAATTGTTCCAGAAAGTTCTCTTTTTAAAAATCAACTTTCTTAAATCTCTGATGGATTCTTTATCCCTGCTTTGATTTTTAAGAGATTTTTCTTGGAGGAAACATATCTACCTTTGCAGAGAGAATGACCATCTCCCACAGCACTTGGTCGTGTGTGTTTGCAGAACTGGGGGGGAAGAATTCACTGAGCACTTCTAAAAATTTTCCCTTAAATCCCTTATTAAGTGATGAATGGAAAAAAACAAAACCAAAAAACAAAAAAACCCAGCAGTCAAAAGTTTCGAAGGAGATTTTTTGAATTCTTACCATGGTTTTATCATTTTCCCAACGCTGAATGGTCTCACTGTTGGAACTGCTGTGGTGGGAGGTGGGGACTGATGGGACAGGGCAAGGCTTCAGGAATGTGCTTTCCTTGCCACAGATTGTCCAGTACAGCAGGAACATTCAAACCATTGCAAAGATCCATTCTTTGCCCTGTCCTTCCAGGGCTTGTGTGAGTTCCCCTTCCTCGTGTGCTCGTTTGGGACCACATTCCTTCAGATTCTCCTTTTCAGCTGTTTCTGATGACTTCTGAATTTAAAACTTGCAGTGATAGCCAAGTATTGTCCTGGACTGCTGCAGCACTGTCTTGAAGAACACTAAGACTGTGCCACTGGGAAAAATACTGCTTACTAAGGATTGTAGGGTCTGGGTTTGGGATGTTTCTACTCTAAACATTGTGCAGTGCTCAGAAACTTGAAATTAGAAGCCTAGTTTCAGGAAAACAACAAGGGCTCGTTGCCATGTTCACTGATAGCTTCTTTCCAAGTGCTCCCAGGCACGAGTGGCCAGAGCTCTGGCATCTGGGAGCCAGCAGCTCTCAGGGATCAACATTTTGGAGGAGGATGGGGGTATCCATTCCATCCCTGGGCAATATGGTTTCTCTTAGGATGAGAGAGTACAGCTCAGGCTGGGCCAGGGGAAGCTCAGGTTGGACACCAGCAGGAATTTCCCCATGGAAAGGGTGGTCAGGTCCCAGAAGGGGCTGCCCATGGATGTTGGGAATGCCCATCCCTGGAGGGGCACAAGGAGAGCCTGGACATGGCACTCAGAGCTGGGGTCAAGGTGGGCATTGTTCATATCCTGGACTCAATGACCTTGAAGGTCTTTTCCAACCTTGGTGATTCTGTGATACTTGAAATTTGCAGGGAGAAAGAGGACAGGCCTTGAGGAACAAGCTTTGATCAAACCAACCGTGCCCCCTAGAATTTCCCAAATTTTCCCTGGTGAAGTGCTGCGGGTTTAAGATCGAATTCCTGCAGCCTCTCCTGCCTGGAAGTTGCAGGAGGAATGTCAGGACCAAAAAGAGATGCCCTCACCTTGCAGATCACATCTGCCTTTACCTTCTCCTCCACCATCCCTCCCTCATTCCTCTCCTCTCTCCTTTTTCCCCTGCCTCAGCAACTTAGCAAGAGAGTATGAGACAAAAATAAAATTATATATTAAAATAAAAAAAGAAGAAACAACACAAAAAAAACCCGCAACACAACAAAAAATTCCTTTCTTCCCCAGCCCTGTGGCTGTGCTCTCTTTGCCTGTGCTCATGTCCCAGAGCCGTGCTCGGGTCAGCAGCGAGCTCACGCTTTTGTCAGCGTGATTAATAGCGCTGTGGATTGTCGTTAATTCACTGGCTAATGACTGCAACTCTGGCCGCTCCCGGAGTAATCGGGTGATGTATGTGGGGAGCGCGCACCTCATGGCAGAGGTGAAAATCATTTCGACAAGTCAAATATTGTCACAGGGAACAAATGGCTCTCCCTGTTAATAAAAATTAATGAATTTTTTTTACCGCCGGTCTGCTAAATGAAGCCGTGGAGTGAAGGGAGTGGAGTGGAGGGGACAAGCTCAGTGGAATTAGAGGGCTTTATTCGGTGGTTAAAAGTATAAACATCTTTATTATGGCGGTGATGGGATGTGGCAAGAGGTGGTGGGGCTTTTGTTTGTGCTCTGGAGGGGTTTGCTCAGATGCACCGAGGCTCTCTGAAAGTTCGGGGCTGTGTTTGCATTGGGAGGGAGAGGAAACAGGAAACAAAGGGGTTTAGTCTGATGGAGAAAAGATGAATATTTAATATTTGGAGGTGGTAGATCCCTTCCTTCATTCTTTCAAGGAGTGCCCTGGCCGCTCTCAGGCACAGGACTTTGGCAAAGCTGCCTCTGAGCTTGCCCAGTGCTGGCTGGTTCTGCCTTTCCATCAGCCCAGTCCAGCCTCCAGTTCCAGCAGGATTCAGATCACAGTGGCAGAAAATTCAGATAATTCAGGTAGCACACCAAGCCCAGTCAGGGACTGGCCCATGGGAGAGGTTGGTCTGGTGCCTGGTGGGTTTCCGGACCAGGTGGGAGAATGGGTAGGAGAGGAAGGACTGCCATGGCAGAGGCAGCACCCCTGAAGAAGTCAGCAGAATTTTGGGATTCTCCATCCTGGACTTGTACTTGTTAATTTGTGAGCTCTGGCTCACAGAAGAGTTTGGATTGGTTTTGCAGGGATTTTTGGTCCTGACTGTGCTGGTGGGAAGCTCTGGATCCTGTCAGTGAGGTGATTTTTGAGGTGCAATCCCTGGAACAAGTGACTCACTCGCAGGACTGGGGGGGAGCCCAGCAGCACCTCAGAATTCCAGGGAGAATGGTGGGAAAACTGCTCGAGTCCTTTGGGGCTGGGTTTTGGGACCTTGCAGATGGATGCACTCCTCTCAGGGAGCTTGGATCAACTCCTGGCTTGCCTTAGCTGTAATTTTTATACTCTTGCCAGGCTGACTGATGAAAATTCTGGTATTGAGTAGAAAACAAGAGTTGAACAACCCTGCTCTGAGGCCTTGTTTGTTTTATCAAACTCGTGAGGGAAATCTTCAAGCAATTTCACCAGTTAAACTCAGGCATATGAAGAAAAATAACACTTGACCTGCAAGGGACCTTTAAGGTTTGCTGAGTTTCCACGGATTTGGCTGTGGAGGGAGCAGAGAAACAGAGGGATTAGAGAAGGAAAGCACAGGGAAGCTTTAGACAAACAAACAAACAAAAGCTCTCAGTGCAGTCCTGGAGGGAGTGTTAAAATGCCCAGGTTCCTGTGGCAGCCAGGGCACAGAGAGATCATGCAGCTTGATTTTTGGGAGTGTTGGAGTTCTGCAGAGCTCCTCTGACAGAGCTCTGTCTCTTGGTGAACACAACAGAAATATTTGCGCTACCTAAAAATGCCTCACTTCTCACAACTGGGTGTAGGTGCTGTCTTTGCAGATAAAGACTTTCATATTTTTGGCTTGTGTTTCCTTCAATGAACTAATTTTCCTGTCTGCATTTAATTTTAATATAAATATATTTGCTGATGATCTTTAAAGCAGGATGTCATCTTGCTGATTTTAATCCACTTTTTGTATAATTTTATGGCTAGCAAAGTTTAGAAATGTGTTTAAATCTCTGAACAGCAGTGAAAACATCCTGCATAAAGGGTTATTAATTGTCAGCTAATTGGGATGGTGATGATCTCTAACTAAACACTAAGGCAAGGTGTTGATTTTTATTAATTGTTGAAGATCCCATTAGGGTGCTATCTTCTGTTTCCTGTGACAGTATTTTGGATATTGATATATTTTTTTCCATTGGGGTGGAAATATTCTTCTCTGATGTTCTCAGCTCTGTGTTGTAGGGATGGCAAATGAGGGCTGGATTCCAAGCAGGACCAGTTTAGAGATGTATTTTAAAAAATACTGGATTTCCTCATTTATAATTATTCACTTTATTAGAGGCTGTGGCATTTTATAAATGCAGGTGAACAAACAGCCCCTTCTGCAGCTTCTGCTTTCGAGGGATATTTTACGAGTGTACTTGAACACTTGGCATATACGTCACAGGAAAATCCACCCTATTTGTCAATGAGACAGACTAAATTAAAACTTGATTAGGCAATCCCAAATCTGGGTTAAGTGTTACTGTGTTTAAAACCAAATTCTTTGTGGGAGATAAGAAATGAAGAGCCTTTTTTATTTAAAAAAAAAAAAAATCTTTGAAAGCTCCAAATTTCAACTTCATGGACTTCCACGTAAGTCACTGGTGTGTTCAGATTTATAATGAATGAACACCTGGCTGAAAATACTTTTAGAGAGATGGACAAATTTGCATTGTGCAATAAACAACACGACCCAGAGCTGCTCCTTCTGCCTTGCCCTTAATCCCTCCTTTGCCAGAGCAGCTTGAGCAGCCTTGGTGCATCTCTTTAGCATGTGACTGCTCCAAATCCAGGAGCTGAAGAGTTAAGTCACAAATAAAATCTCAAGTTCAGACTGTCAGCTTAGATAGTGCTTAGCAAGGGTCGAGGAAAAAAAGCCAGTTGTGATTTAGAAGAAAAACAGTGAGATTTGACCAATTCCATGGAATACCTTTCTTAGCCCCGGGGAGAGTGGAAGTGGTATATTAAGCAAGGAATAGAGCAGAGGAGGAAAAAGGCCAAATCACATTTCTTTGAAACAAAGAGGCTTTTTACCAGGAACAAGCCTTGATAAAAATTACAGTGGCATCACAAGTCATTTCAGCCGCTCTGCCTCGGGCCATATTAGAGCAGTGAGGAAATAGGGGATGCAGCAGCCCTGAAATACAAATACAGTAGTCCCGGGAGTGTTTTTAGTATAAATAATCCTTTTTAGAATAAAGTAGTGGCTTTAAATAGGGCCAGGTGGTGGGTGCAACACCCAGGATTGCTTTGGAAGGAGGAGAGGGAAGAGGGGTAGAACAGTTCTGCCTGGATATGAGAGCCCCAGATCCTTCCACAGCTTCCCGGTTCTGGTTCTGATTGAACCAGAATCTGGTGGAATCAGATTAAAATGAATATGAACCTATCTGTCAGGCTAAGCCAGGAGGATATTGTGCTGTGGCTATGAAACGAGTAGGTCTAAAACAACCATGGAGTCCTCTGGAATTGGTAAAAGTTCCTTTGGAGAGGATGGAATGTTCCCAGGAATCCCACCTGTAACAGTGTTTGTTCCCAGTGTTGAGGAATAAAATATTTTATTTTATTTTATTTTATTTTATTTTATTTTAGATTTTATTTTATCCCACTGCCATTTGTTTAACCCCCCATCTCTCCTGTCCTACATTTTGCAAACTCCAGGAGCACTTTCTCTGTCAGAAGTGAGTTGTAAATAGACTGCAGTGGGGGAAAGCGGGAGGATTAAACACATGCTCAGTTCTTTGTCAGGTTCCTGTTCTTAAAGAGAAAAGGGCACTCGAGTGGCCAGGAGAAAAGTGCCCCAAACAGCAACTCTGTGGAGGTGCTCCCAGTACAAACATTTATTGAAACTGGGATGGGGACAGGAGAAATGGAGAGATCTCTGCAGAGAACAGCATTAACACCCCCAGCTGTTTCTTACTGTCATACCTGACCCGGTTAAAATTCTATTTTTCATAGTAATTAAACATTTCTGCAATCATCAGGATGCTGGTAGCCAGTGGAAAGGTGTTTGTCCGAGGAAAGGAGTTCAATTCTGCTCCCAAAATATCAGGAACCTGACTCCTCAGCCCAGTGGTGGGAAATACTTGGTAGACCTCTGAATTTTCCTTATTTACATACTCAAAATGAGACAGGTGAAATGTGAATTGGCTGGATGGATGCTATTGGATGGGTGCAGTCACTGATGTTCAGATGCACATTTGAGGTTCAGTTGCTGCCACAGTCCCTGGTTGTCACAGTGTTTTGCCCTTCCCAAAGCTGCCTCATCGGTTTCTGGGCCATTCCTGGTAGGAAAAAGCAGCTGGTAATTCCTGCTTGGAGTGGCTGGGAAGGAAGGGCTGACAAGGTGCTCAGTGAGGTGACCAGAGAATGCCCAGGACACTGAAAAAACACAAATACTTTGTGGCTTGGTGGGCTCTAGGCAGGTTGGGATGTGTGAAAGCACAAAATGAAACTCGAAACAAGTCAGGGGCTGGCTGTAAAACCCCACAGCGCTCCATGGGCTTTGGGATTGAACCCATAAGGGGTGGAAAAGCCACTTCCAGCTGATCTCTGAGCACAGTTCTCTGCTCCCAGCCCAGATTCAGTCGGAGGAGCTTTGCCTTTGTGGGTCCCACCTGTCTGGGAGGAAACCAGCCCAGGCCAAAGATCAGAGCTGCAGCTCTGTGTTTGAGAGCCCTTTGTGTGCCCCGTGTGGGGCAGAGCTCAGGCAGCCCCCTCGCTGCCAGGAGGGGTTTTCACCCAGATCTCCACTTCCAGGTCTGGGCAAAAACATTGCTGGGCCCAACTGAACTTGGAGGCTGCTGCAAAAAAAAATGTGTCTTTGAGGGAAAAACTCATTTGTCTGCACAAAGCTCGGGGAGGACTCGGCTCAGTGACCCAGTGGGGTCTGTGCTAGAAGGTCTTGAGCTGGAATAGCTGGATTTGGTTTCACTGATGTTGTGAGTTGGAGCATTTGGAAAACTCCTTGGCAACATCCCTGTGCATTCTACTTGTGCTGTTTGTAATTAAAAAGTGTGTGAAATAATGATAAAGACTTCCAAAGACTGAATTAAAAAAAAAATAATAATAAAAAAAAAAATAGGGCTGATCCATTAGAAAACATGGAAAAAGTTTTACAGATTTTTTGCTTTAAAATGGAGGGGTAAAAAAAGAGCTTCAAATACAAACCTAGAAATCTGGTAACTGCGGACAGACCTGAATTTTAAAATATCTGTGCGGTGTTCTGAGTGCTGAGGAAAATACAGTTTGCAGAGTAGAGCCTTACTGGGGAGGGCAAAAACAGTACGCAGGACATTTTCCCCCTGTTTTTGCAGAGCTCTGCTGTTTCTTCCCCGACATAAAACCAGCGAGCTTCCCCGGATTTTTTTTTTTTTTTTTTTTTTTTTTGGCCGGCGCAAGGCAAATCCAACTTATCTGGTGGCATTAAAATGTGCGCCTGTGTGCGCCTGTGAAAATAGAGCCCTGCTTTTGACACCCACCTCACGGCTCCGTCCTGCGTCCTGCATTGATTCACTGCCCCCCTTTCATCGCCCACTCCTTGGGTACCGTCCCCTTCCCCACTCTGCCCTCCCTGCTCTCCTCCCGCACCGTTTGCGCTCCTCCCGTCAGGAGCTGGAAATTGTTATCGATTAATATTAATATTTGGCGTGTTTGCGAGAATGCCTCTCCCTGCTGCTATTAATCTGCCGTGTTAATAATGCCAGGACTCCTGTTCGGGACCCTGGGGAAGCCACAGTGAGTGGAATGACAATGAGACGGTGACAACAGCCCCAAAGCCTCCGCTTGGCAGAGACGTGAATTCCAATCACGAGGGCTCCTTTTGGAGGCTCACAAACGCTTTATTCTCGCTCCATGGCCTGACATCCAGCACCAAGAGAAATATCCAGCATGGGCTGTTAGTTTTTGGAGAGCCGGCCCGAGTGCATTTCTTTATTTATTCTAACTAGGTAGCGTTTCTCCCAGCACAGAATTTTCTCTCTCGCGGTCGTTTCCAAAGTTCCACTTTGCTGCGTTTTCAGTGGGGGTTGGAGCGTTTCTATAGATTTTTAAAGGGGAGGGATTTTGGAGCAAAAATAATCACACCACTGCAAAGCAATGACAATTTTTCTGCGCTGAGTGGAGCTTTCCTCCAGGCTTTCCTCTTTTCCTTCCCTGATTCTTTTTTGCTGCTGTGTTATTTCTATAGATTCTCCTCAAATGTTTGTTACCACTCTGGTAATACACTGTACATTTCTTGTGACACTTCACTTTTATCTCATAAATAGTTCAGAGACAGAAATCCCCAAGGCTGATATTTTTTTCCAGTGCCTTTAATAATAAGATAGCGGAGCTTTTTAGGGTTTGCTTTTTGGTTTTTTTTGGTTTTGTTTTTCTGCTTAAAAGAAGCAACTTTATGTACTGCATCCAAATATGGATCAAATGAATATTTGGACATAGCACAAATTGTAAAAAATGTCAACTTTAATTCAAATATAAAACAAAATTGTAGATTTGGGGAGATAAGGTGAAGCCAAGTTACAGACAGCAAACAACAACAACATTCTCTGAAGAGTTCGATTCTAAAAGGATCTTATGTGGAAATATTTTTGATGCCTGGTTGAACCAGACTTTTACTAGAAATATAATACTGGCATTTAGAGCAGAGTAATTTGGACACTTTCCCTGCTGGTTTTACTAGAGGAAAAATGGGTATTAAGGAACACACTGAAATACTGTTTCGAGCTTTATTCTTCATTTCTTCCAGCAGAAATCCCTTAATAAAAGAAAACACTTAATTTTTTTCTTTTTAAAACCAAAGGCACTTGAAATCCTTAATACCTGTTCTACTCACAGCCAAGTTCTGCAGCAACTGCTTTTAGAATGTTTACTGAAAAATGTACCTGATTAACTCTGCTCAGACCTCATCTGCTCTCACTGCTCGTTTTGGATCTGCTTTCTGTTTCTTTTTAATAAAAGGACTTGAAGCTGCTTCGAGAGGTGCAGCTCCAGCTAAGACAAAGCAGGGTATAAACGTGAAACTTGAAAAATGAATATACAAAGTAAGCAGGGGAAAGGGGCTACGTCTGCAAGGGTTTAATTTCTATTGGAGTCCTTCTTCCTTTTCACTCGTCCTGCCTCATCCCTCACTGTCTCTGCAGTTCTGAGTGTTCTTCAGCAGTAAATTGGGTTTTTAACATGCTCTGCAGCAGTTCTGCATCAGCCAGACCCAGGAAAGTTCCATGTATTTTGTCCTTAAACTCCAGCTGCAAGGATTTGGGCAGCAGTCCCTGGGGCAGGTTCCTGTGCTGGGAATGCTCAGAATTTGTTCCTGTCTGGAATCGTACACTGGGATGTGCTAAAACTTGTGGCTCCTTCAGGTTTCATTTCAATGGCAGCTATAAATAAAAATTTCCAGTGTAGCCCAGCAAATGTGAGTGTTTGGGGCTGGCACTGGGGTACAGGGAGCTTGCCCAGCAGAGTTTGGAGCAGCTGGGTCCCTAAGGGATGGGATCCTGACCACCCACCTCCAGAGTCCTGTTTACCCCATCAGCATCTTCCAGCTCCCTGAGCATTCCCAAAATTCTGTGCTTTGTGTGGAAGAGAAATAGAATTAATGTTTTGAGGGAAAGCAGCTGGGAGTGGAATTTGGGTGTCTGCTGGAGCTGGGCTGGTGGGTTTGCTCAGATCTGTTTGGATCAGCTTTGATTTGGATCAGATTTGGTGGGATCAGCCCAGATCTGATTCAGTATTCAATGATTTGAGGTTGGCAGGGTCTGAATTTTCCATGCAGACTTATATAGTGGGAATTTTCAGCTGGACAAAGCCAGTGATTCTTCCTGTCACAACTGTGCCACCATTCCAGCTTGAACAGGGAATAGGGAAGACCAGATCTCACCCAGAGCCATTTTGATTGTCCCTAATTCTTTTTACTCATAGCATTTTGGGTGGTCTCACTTGTCTGGAACCTGTGAGATGCTCTGGACATGATCTAAGGAAGAAAAAGGATTATTCCACTGAGAAATAGTCTGAGATGCTTGGTGGGTGGTGTTAAAGGCCCAAGATTCAGGAGAAATCCAAATGCAAGAATACTAAAATTCCAAGCTGGGCATCTCTACATATGTTCAGAAAAGTTGGCAAAACCTCAGCAAGTTGTAGCAGAAGTGCCCAGTGAAGGAAAAAATTAAATAAAGGTTTGTGTGAGCAGCACCATTACTCAAAGGCACAAACAGCCCCTGTGAGGTGAGCTGCCCTTGGCACTGTGGCACGGGGACAAAACCACTTCCCACTCGTGGCCACTTCCCTGCCTGGATATTTATTGCCCAAACCTTTTTTCAACTGTTAAATTTGTGAAAATGAAGGGGTTTCATGAGTGAACAAAAGAGAAAAGAAGACATTTCCCAATGGTTATTTAAAGCAGAATTTCCTCTCGCTCCAGCAGCAGTCAGAGGTGATGTGAAAAGCTGTCAGAGCATCCTCTGTAGTCTGAGGAACTGGTCCCTGGTCCCTTCCTCATGGCTAGGCTCTGGTTTGGGTGCTGGATGTGCTGATTTCAGTTTGGTATCCACCAGCAAATGTTGCAGATCCCAGTACAGCTTGGATGGAGGTGGAGGAGGAAGGTTCTTGCAATGAATGGGATGAAGAAATTGAGTGGTGGGTTTGAGAATCTGAAACAACTGATTGTTTATTGTCCTTTCCTCACAGCATTCTCATTGATATTGTCCATGGATGGGGGGAAAGCCATTTTTGTATGACCTCGAAGCATTTAATGCTTTAGCCCCGTCCTTAATGGAAGAGAAACTTCGCAGAAACTTCCAGGGAGAGGATTGCACAATCCAACCCATAAAGGCACAATTCCCTTGTCACACAAGGGACGTGGTTGTAGCACCCAGAACTGAGATCCCCCTGGGAATCCAGGCATTTCCCTGTCTGCCAGTTCATCTTTGCACCCAGCAGGAAGAAAAGCCTGGGAAGGAAGCTGTCTGTCCATGAGGAAGGTGAAAGCTCAGGGAGAATTCTCATTTCTTCTCATTTCATGTGGGATTGAGAAGACTTAGAGACTCACAGTGCTCAGGAATGCCAGGACTGGATCCAAAGCCGTCTGACACGAACTGCTCCCACCACCTGGAGGGAAAGCTGGATTTTTGGGCTGGTCCTGCCAGGCAGATGCAGCAGAGCAGGGCCTGGATTTGGGATTTCCTATTGTATTTCAGCTGCGGCCATCAGGTGGCAATCTGACCACTGGGATCATTCTGTGCTGGAGGCACTTTGGGGTGGGTGTTCCTTGGGCTTGCCAAGGTCCTTTGTGATTTAGGGCTGTGTCTGCCAAGCTCTGGGCTGTGCCTGCTGCCAGCTCCTGCCCTGTGCAGGGCATAGAGGGATGGGCAGTGAGGCTCCTGCAGAATTCTCAAGGAATTAAGGCAGGATGGAGGGCTGGTTTTCCTCAGAACTCACTTGAATTGGGGGGGATGAACAGCACAACACCCCAAGGCGATGGACCCTGTCAGCAGAAGTAAAGCACATCCTTGATGGGAATATTTCCTTCTTGGTTGAGCAGGGCTGTGTTTTGATGATCTGATCCAGCTCCTCTGGCCCACAAAGGGCACAGAAAAATGACTTTTATTTTGGTCTGGATCCATAGAAATTGAGACAGAATCCCACCCNAGTGACTTTGAAAATTATCCACTTCTAACCCCACTGCCATGAACAGCTCCCACCTGACCAGGTTGCTCAATGGCCCTCAAGCTATTGCTCAAAGTGCTCAAATATTACCTTTCTTCTTCCTCAGGTGCTGAGGCAAAGTGTGAGTTCAGTGGGTGCCTGTCATTCTCCTCCTTGCTTAGAAAATAAAAATACCTGGGTTTCACAAAAATGTTGAATTATCCAGGTCAGTGAAACTCAAGATTGCACTGGTGATCAGGCACTGCCTGCCCAATAGATATTATTGGGATGTTCTTTAAGTGTTCCCAGTGAAGAAGTCAAAGAAGCTCTTTGCAATCTTTGAGTGTAAAAAATGCTCAGTCATTTCAGATAATTGGATATTTCCACAGCAGAATTAGATAGCTAACAACAACAACAACAACAATAATTAAAACAGGAATAATGACAATAACGATAATAGAAGTAATAATAAACATATTAAAACCCAAATACAACAAACCCACCCCAAACCCTCACTCATTATTTCGCCTACTGCCATTTCCTTTAACATGAGCCTTGCTTTTGCTTTCGTTACAGCTGCTAAATAGATTATTCATGAGGTCTCTCACCACCACTAAACCGTCCCTCTCATTGTTGCCAGCCCCTCATTGGCGTCACACAGATTTTCAGCGTCTGCCCATATCTTATTATCTGTGGAAACAACCTTTCAATGAGCCTTTTTATCGAGTCATTTCTCCGGGGAGCTTTGAGGGACTAATTTTAGTTTCATGACAATAACAGTAAGGTCAAGTTGTATTTCTGTGCTGCTTTTCATCCAGGCAGACATTCCAGAGGGGCAGATGTGGGGCAGCGGGCTTGTCACCGTTGTCACCACGGAGTGGCCACGTCTGGCTCTTCATGGCCCCCAGCTGACTTGGGATGGAGCTCAGGAGGGCTGGGGATTGTTCCTGGAAAAAAAGCGCTTTAAAAAAAAAAATTTAGTGTATTTTTTAAACTTGACCAATTATGGAATATTTGGGGTAAAGCTGAGAGGAGCCCTGGGGGTGAGAAGTGGCTCAGTGGGGACAACATTGAAAATTCTGCTGAATAATCAAAACTCAACCCCACTGGGCAAATCTCCACCATTGGATTTGCCCTGGATCCCTGGAATAAACACAACCCATGGAGAAGATCAGCTCTCTCACCTGTGGGGCTCAGCCTGCAGAAAAGCGGGCTCAAAGGGGACTTTTTTCCTCCACAGTTCCCTGACAGGAGGGTGAAGCCAGGTGGGGTTGAGCTTTGCTCCCAGGGACAGGAGGAGGAGGAATAGCCTTAAACTGTGCCAGAGGAGGCTCAGGTTGGACACCAGCAGGAATTTCTCCATGGGAAGGGTGGTCAGGGTTGGCAGGGGCTGCCCAGGAAGGTTTGGAGAGCCCATTCCTGGAGGTGCCCAAGGAAGGGCTGGAGGTGGCACTCAGTGCCCCAGGCCGGGGACAAAGTGTGGATCAGTCAGAGCTTGGACTTGATGATCCTGAAGGTCTTTTCCAAACTCAGTGATTCTGGGATTTTGTGAAATCCACCTGGCAGTGCAGAAAAAAGGGCCAGGTTTGGGCACAGCTCAGATTTCCCCTGGCAGCCCTGGATGTTAATCAGTGCTGGGTACAATTTGTTGGTCTCAGCACTGGGTTGTGCTGAGGAACCCAGCATTCCCACATCTGCCTGGCTGGGATTCTGCTCCCACAGGTGCCACCTGGAATCTCTGGTATTAGACTTATTGTGACCTGAAATTGTTGTTTCATTGACATTTCATGCCTGTTGACAGTCCCTGATCATTTAACAACTGAAAAGATACATTTGCCTATCTTTTGATGATTCCTCTTGAAGTTTAAGGTCAGTCAGATGAAGGATCAACTTCACTGTTAATTAAAATGTAATCAGAACTGCACTGGTCGTCCCATAGAATAAATTAAATTAACGGTGTTGAGTAGTAAGGTATCTTTATACTTTACTTGTATCCTCTGGAAATTTTCACAGGTCGTGCTCCAATAAACCCAGTTTTGCTCTTCAACTCAGTTGGAATTCCTGTTCCTTAAGTGCAAAAGAGGCTAATCACAGAGCAGAAAATAATTTGACTTGCTAATACTGGGTGAGAAAACATTTACTGCAACCACAAATATTTTCAGGATGATGGAGTATCTTATGTTCATGAAAGCTTGGTTCTGGTGACATGTTTGAGTAGGGAGGGCTGCACTATCTAGCAGAGGAAACCCATGTCAACTGCAGCAGACAGCTCCCTGTTCTCCAAAAGCTGGAGCAAAAAAATGTTGGCAGAGAAATCAAAATCCTCCTCTTCAGTCGAGTCTGCCACCAGGTTTCTTAGGCATGAACTCAGGAAAATCTTTATTAGGCTAAAAAAATAAAAAAAGAAATAGAGGGGGAGATGTGTCTTGCAGACAGAAGGTGCATTCTGAGGTTAGCAAAGAGATGAATTATAAATACCTCAAGTCGGGCTGTGCTTTTCCAGCTATTCTTCCCTGATGGCTGCTAGCTGGGAGCCAGTGAAAAGTGTAATTTTTGGTGGGGTGCTGCTCCCCCCCGGTGGCATCAGGGCTCAGGCCACAAAGCGGCGGTTGTTGGGTTTGTTATCATGGTGGGAGCTGCTGAGCACACCCGTGCTGCCCCCTGGCTCATGGAGACAGGGCAAACCTGCTCCCAAAATACTCCAGCTACTTCTGTTGGGTGACAAATTGTGTTTTTCTTTTCCCCCTTCATGTTTTGCTCCCCCACCACCGCTCTTTTTGGCTTTTTGGTGAGAAAGTTCTGTTTTCATTACATGAATGGCCTTGCTTAGAAATTGATTCCCCTTGGAAAAATCCCCAAACTTTATTGCCCTCTGCGTGTCCAGGGTTTTCACTCAAGGACAAGGGGGAATTGGCTTCAAACTGACAGAGAGTAGGGCTGGATTGGAGATTAGCAAAGAATTGTGCCCTGTGAGGATGTTGAGGCCCTGACACAGGGTGCCCAGAGAAGCTGGCGTTGCCCCTGGATCCCTGGAAGTGTCCCAGGCCAGGCTGGATGGAGCCTGGAGCACCCTGGGGTGGTGGAAGGTGTCCCTGCCATTTCAGAGGGTGGAACTGGATGGTTTTGAGGTCCCTTCCAGCCTAAACCAATCCAGGATTCAGTGACTGCAAGGCAGGGATGTTCTGTTACCCCTGCAGCGGGGCATGGCTGAGGTGTAGCTGAGTGGCCACAGCCACAGCTGCTGCTGGGGGACAAAGCCCCAGGAGCCCCAAACACCAGGCAAACACTTCTTGCCAAACTTGGATTTCATCGTAATTTATTTCTGGTTTTTAATTTATTTTTTTCTTTTCACTTTTACAAAATACACTGAGCCAGTTAAAGCAAGAAGTGGCTAAAGACAACCACAACCACCTCTTGTGTGTTTTCTTCCCTCTTTCCTAAACCGAAAACTTCCAAAACTGCAAACAGCAGAGCACCCCATATCCCACAGAGCATAGCAGGCTGCAGTGAGCCTCACCCCACCCTCCTGCACCCCACAGTGATCAGTGTCCTTACCTCAGCCCCACCTGAGCTCCTCGAGGGAGGTTTCTATCCTTTAGAAGGGAGCTTGGCTTAGCGGATCTTTGTCCCAGGGAGAGATTAACCAATGTTCACGTGAGTATCTCAGTGTGTTTTGTTCTGCTGTTTCCCCTTTTAGGTGACAGCGAGATTGTAAATAATATGTACGAGACCGACCCCGATCTCCTTGCTGGCGAAAGCGCAGAGGAGGAAACTGAGGACAGTATAATGTCCCCCATCCCTGTGGGACCTCCGTCACCCTTCCCCACCAGTGAGGACTTCACTCCCAAGGAGGGCTCACCCTATGAAGCTCCCGTCTACATTCCTGATGACATTCCAATCCCACCAGATTTTGAACTCAGAGAATCTTCGATCCCAGGGGCAGGGCTAGGGATTTGGGCCAAAAAGAAGATTGAAGTTGGGGAAAGATTTGGACCCTATATGGCAGTACTGAGGAACACATTAAAGGAAACAAACTTTGGATGGGAGGTAAGCGCATGGAATGTGGGCACCACATTCCTTTGTCTTCTCTGCCAAGTGTTCGTGGAGCTGGACTGAGGCCTTGTGGCCCTGGGGACAGAGGTGGTGACTTTGCTGATGCCTTGTTTCTCTGAGTAACTTTCCACCCCCATTACCTGAAGGATTTAAAAAATCAGCAGAAATCCCCTTTAAGTTCACTTCTTGGGCCACAAAAAACTGCTCGAGCACCGTTTTGGAAGTCTGTTTTTGAATGATGTCGGGTCACTTCATCAAGTGCTTGTCATTCCCAAATTGTGTTCAGGAGTTGTCGTGTGGAGGGAATGCGATTAATCGCATCATGTTGGGTGGTTGGGGGTGTTACCTTTGACTCCCAGCTTGTGTCAGCAGAGCAGGCATTATTAACTGGGCAGGGAAAAATAGCATGTACCCATTAACAGCCCCAATGTTCTCGAGTTCTTGTGCTGCAGCAGAGATGGAGAAATGTGGAAGTAATTTTTCCCCGAGAGCTGAACAAAACCCAGCCTTCAGCAGAAAAAGCTCTGTCCCCCAGCTCCCATCTTATCTTTCTCCCTGCTTCTCTGGGCCTGTCCCAGAAATCATCTTAGTGTCTTCTGCTCCTATATTCTTGATTGGAGAATATCTAGATCCATAATTATCCTGAAATATTTAGTAGCAGTGAAGTATCCTGGGATTTCTGCTCTGTGCTCACAGTCCTGTCCCAGTGTCCATTATCCAATATCTAATTCCTTCTCTCTAGCCCCAGTGCCCATCCCAACATTCCCTCCTCTGCTACCGGGGGAGCTGAAGAGGAAGAGGCTGTGTTAGGGGCAGGGGGAGCAGAGAGCTTTCCTGGCAGGATTTTGCTGTAGGATAGGTGAGGCCTATCCCAAAAAGTGGGAGCTGAATTTTCCCTCATTTTCCCTTGGGTGAAGCAGTGACTTTCTCCATCAGCCACTACTGGGGTGAACTGGTTCACAAAACCCTGGAGGATTGACAGGCTGGGAAGCAGCGGAGGGCTGGAACTGTAAGGTTTCCCCAGGAGAAGGCACCAGTGCAGTGACAGAACCCTGTTTTCTTAGAAGCAGAGGTCAGCAAGGCCAGGCTGAAGCATTAACATTTTAAATTGTCTCAGATTATATTTGTACTCTTGATTTTGAAGTCAAAAATCAGTGAGCAGTGAGACCCAGTGAAGCCCAGAGAAGCAGATCCAGATATTTTTGTTTTGTTTACTTTTTCAATGTGTCTGAAGTGCAGGAAACAGCAAAAAACCTCCTGTTTTAAGAATGAAACTCAATTGTGTTTTGTTGCTCTGCAGTAGGAAGTGTCTAAAGAGCTAAAATCAGAGTTTGGTTGCATGACTGAAGGGGGAGTTTCCTTATCCTTCTATCCCAGTGCAGGGAAAAGAGGGGAATTCAGCTGAGTTCTGGTCTCCTCTCTCCCCTCCAATGACATTCCTCAGAAATTCCTCTTGGTGTTGGCTTCTATTGAGAATATCACTGCAGCATATTTGATTGGTATTGCTGTATAAGCATCAAAAATTGGGGGTTTTGAGGGGAAAAACTCCCTTTTATTCTACTGGCAAGCCATGGTGTGATTCAATGGGTGTAGGTAGGTGTGAGGAGCTTGAGATTCCTGAGGAAGGTGTTGATCACTTTCAAGTATCTCTGGAAATAAGGATAATTTTCCTCTAGGAATATGCCATATTAATTAATTGCAGGCTGCAATGCAAAAGATTAATCCTCTTTTTCTGACCCAGTCATTGATAGATGGCATCTGTTGTTTCAATTGATATTTTGATACTTTTGTTGTTTTGTTTTAAGGCTGATTTTTAGGAACAAAGTGCAATCCTCATTGGCTAGCAGAAGTCGACCGGTGCAAACCTGTTTTCCTACGACCTTGGCAAAACAATGTCCTTGTGTTTCATAATTCTGATAAAAGTTGGCATTTACACTCATGATTTTCCGAAAGGTTCTTCACATCCTCACTGCTCTGCGTGTTCTGATAGGAGCTGGGTTTATCAATTCCCGTTGACTTTGTGATACTGTTTGTTTTTGTAGTGTAGTTGAGCAAACTTTCCCTCTCCTGGGCACTTCTCCCATTCCAGAGGTGTTCCTTTGTCCCCTGGTGTGGCAGGGATGTTTCACACCTCAGAGGAAGGGCTTTGTCCTCCCTCAGGTGTCCCCAAACCCACCCCAGCACTCTCTGCTTGGCCTTGCAGAGGTCGAATTTTCCCGTTTTCCAGAGTGTTTAAGGACATCTCAGGGATCTGTTTCCATTCAGCGCCTTCAGATTTTCACTGGGGGAGCAGCATCCATGAATCCCTTCATGTGCTAGGCAGGAATTCCTAGCATGAACTCTGTCTGCTGGCTGTAGGTGTCTGAGCCCTTCCCTTGGGGTGGAAGGCTGGAAAAGCCCTGAGATGTTCCAGGCAGCTCTACCTGATGGCAAATTGGGAAATGGTAACTTGGGATGTGTTTGCATCCTCTGCTTGTTAAATTGAGCCGGCAGGATATGGGCAATGAGTGAAAAAAAGGGAAAGGAGGGGAGGAACATTTTGTCACCCAGCAACTTGTTGGCTTTTGCTTCCATGTGCTGTTTCTTTCAGTGGTGATAAGTTGAACAAATGTGAGATTTATAGGATCACAAGCAATGTTCTTTTTGCAGTTTAATATTGGGGTTTTTTGGTCACAATTTCTGTGGAATTTGCAGTTTTGTCATGCAGTGACTTGTGGGTTTGATGCTGGTGTAAGACCTCCACACAACTCCTTGTTATGTCAAATTATATTCCATTTGAATTGCCTCTCTTATTTACTTCAGGAATGATACATGATCTTCACTCCCAACCTCTTCTCTATTCATATTTCTCTGTACATTTCCTGTAGTTTATAATCTTGATAATCCCACTTTTGTGCACACCTCACACCCCGAGCTCTGAAAACCTCACCTTGGTGTTTGTTTGTTTTTAGGAGTCATCAGCTCCTTAATTTGAACAGTGTTTCTGTCTTGGGTGCAAGAAGTTTGTGCTCTTCATCACAGGAAATTTATTGTCAGGCTTTGACTAAACTGGAAGTGGAATTGGCTGCAAAGTGGCCATTCCTTAGCACCATCTCAGTTTTGCTAGAAAACGCTGCATTTATTGTCATACAGGACGTGCTTCATAATTAATATCTGTTCCTTCTGATTTCTGCATTAAAGAAAAATAAATCAGACGGCATTTTGGGGGTTGGAAAATGTGCTACTGAGGGCTTTGATGTGAGAATGGATCTTTCTCTTCTGCCCAAGGATTACCACTGCAGAAAGAGCTTTCTCTTTTCAAACTCCAGTAAGGGCAGATTTGTGAAAATGAAAATGAAACAGAGCAGTGAGTTGTATCCCAAAGTCTTCAGGAAATTCAGTTTGTGTTTGGAGGCAGGGCCAGCCCTGTTTCCATCTGAGCTCCTCACTCCACACCTGGTGTTACTTGCTGAAACGTTCAACTTCATTCATTAACAGCCCATAACACCCATGGGACTGCAGAACGCTGTGTTTTATATGCCATACCTTGGAAAAAGATGCATAATTACCTTTATTATAGGTGTTTTTGCTTTGAGGCAGCCAGGTGGTGATGGTTTGAACACGTGTCCTGCCCTATCTGCAGCACAGCCTCATATCTGGCCTCCTGCTTTGCTTTGTGGGATATGTTCTAAAAAAATATTCTTTGAATTAAACCACACCTATCATTCAAGGGCTTTTCGGACTTGGGATGACAGCAAGTGATTCACGCTCACCTCATAAAAATAAATCAGATGGGCCAATCCTGGCCCCCAGCCCCTCCCAGGATGATTCAGTGGCTCCTGTGCACAACCTGTTGGGTGCTTTCCCTCATTCCCTGACCCTGCTGTGCTGATCCTGTCATTTCACCTTTTTTTTTTCTTTTTTTTTCTTTTTTTGTGTGTGTGTGTGTGTGTGCCTTGAAAGACACCACCCTACCAAAAAGCCCTGTGAATACTGTGTGTGACCTGATTGCATTTCTCCTGCTCCTATTCCCCCCTGCCTGCTGACACAGAGCACAGCACTGCCAGCACCCCAAATAAATCACGGCGTGCTTGTGCTTTATGGCCTCCGGGACCCGAGGAAAATGAAAATAAAAAAATTACATAATGATTTCGATTGCTTTGGATAAATAATGGTATTTATCATGGCGCTGTTTATTTTCCTAATTGAGAGAAGAATGGGAATCTCATCTCCTGGGGGGAAATTTAGCACCTGGGTTGTAGGAGATCTAGAAGCAGACATGATTTTAGCTCAGTTTGCTTCACAGGGTAAACACCACTGATAAATGCAGTTTGTTTTAATTTATATTTTAATTTATANAGGATGCAGCAGAGTTCTGACTCCACGTCTGGGCTAGGGAAAAGTGCTGGGTTTCAAACACACTTTAAGATGTCACTGACCCACAGCAGTCCAACCTCACTATTCCTGCAAAATTTTAATTTTTAGCAGAGGGGCTTTTTTTTATTTTCTCTGTTTTTCAGAAATACTCTTAAGTGCTGAGGGAAATTTACTTTATGTGACTGGCCTTAAATGCTGGAGGAGAATTCTATTTAGTTTCCTCAAGTCCTAAATATATTAAAATGTCCTTGAAATTAAAATATATTTTTTAAAAAANGGCGTGCTTGTGCTTTATGGCCTCCGGGACCCGAGGAAAATGAAAATAAAAAAATTACATAATGATTTCGATTGCTTTGGATAAATAATGGTATTTATCATGGCGCTGTTTATTTTCCTAATTGAGAGAAGAATGGGAATCTCATCTCCTGGGGGGAAATTTAGCACCTGGGTTGTAGGAGATCTAGAAGCAGACATGATTTTAGCTCAGTTTGCTTCACAGGGTAAACACCACTGATAAATGCAGTTTGTTTTAATTTATATTTTAATTTATATTTTAATTTATATTTTAAGAGAGGTTATTTGCTGAAGCACAAAGACTTCTCTCAGCTGAAGTATCAGAGCTGGGCTGCTCCTTTACATAGGAAAAATAANGTTTCCTCAAGTCCTAAATATATTAAAATGTCCTTGAAATTAAAATATATTTTTTAAAAAAATCTTTAAAATATTAAAATAGGAAGGAGCCTCTAAGCACTGCTTGAACTGTGATGGTTTTGTCATGTTTCCCAGCTCAGATCATACAGGAATTCCTTCATTTCCCTTTAAAAGCTGACCCAGCAGAAGGAGCAAGTTCCTGTCTGTCCTGTCTTAGCCAGAGATGCTGAAAGGAGCGTGAGTCCTTTAAACGAGTAAAGAAATCCCCAAAGCTCCTCGTGTGTCCTGACAGGCTCTCAGCTGGGCCCTGAGAGGATGTGATGACATTCCCGGCTCCTTTTCCTTCCCTGATTCATTCATTTTCCCCTCCTCTGCCTTTCCCTTTGCCTGGGGAACGATGCTACTGCCGCAGCTTCTCTCCCTCGGGGAAAAGGAGTTCCTGAATGTTGCTGTTTTCTGGCCCCCAGCCCTGCTCCTGCAGGGAAATCGCTGAGGAATTCTGTTACCTGCACAGCAAACACCTCCCTGATGCTGGAGCCCTGGGCACAGAGAATTTCAGGATTTCTGTGCTGCCGCTGAACACTGCACTGACCTCAGGCCGTGGAGAAAGCTCCCAAAATTGAGTGATGGGGTTGGGATTATGGATGTGTAATTTGAATACAATATGTAATATCACATGCTGAAAAACTTGGAGTGTTTAGGTTTTGGGATATAGTAATATATATAAAGCGAGATGGAGATTTTAGAGCATTGGTTTTCCTTTACCTTCACCTTCTCCTTCTTCTTCATAGGTGTAAACACTGTTGTGTGATTAGATAAAAAAGTCCGCAATGCGGTGACAAATAATTAATTACGAAGTTAAAAGTAAAAACAATTTAGCTAGCATTTATTCATTGGTTAGTTTACCTTTTAAAGACCTTGTAGGGAGAAACTATCATCACCATTTCTACCTTGTTAGCTTGAGTGCTGAGAACTCACGGCCTGTGAGACAGTAATATTGATAAGAACTAATAAACATCTGGGTTCCAACAAGAAACAATGTCCCTCTGGCTTTAATCCCCACCCTGAAAGAAGCTAGATAAACAAAGCAGAAGCCCTACACCCCTGCAAGGTTCCTTCTTAATTTCCCAGACCTGTCAGGCTGGAATCACTCTGAAATTGAAAGGATCTGTGGGTTCATGAAGAAAACAAAATGTCAGAGCACCCTGGGACTGCCATTAATAGTTGGGAAGAGCATCCCCAGTTAGAATTTTTATACATGTGGATATGGAACTACAGAGAAACTTTTGCTTTGGACCAAAGCTCAGAGCTTAAGTGAAAAAAAAAATCTAGAGGAAGAAAAATAAGTTCCTGACCTCTAAATATTTTAAAGATTTAATCTTTATTCTATTAATTTTAATTACTTTAAATATTTAAAATTTTTAATGAGATTTTTGGCCAAGGGGGTTGCTAAGCTTTGTACATGCTCATTTCTATCCCCTTCCTAGGGAGCAGCTCTGGGAGAGCATCAACATTTTTATTTTCCCTACAGCATCTGGGCTTTGTTCTGGTGTCAGGGGACCACCACGAGGAAGGGGAAGGGTCTGGCAATTGTTGGGCTGTTTCCTATGATTGGAATTAAAACCATGTCAGGAGGAACAAGGATAGGCTCAGGGTTGAGAGGAAGAAGCCAGTGGAATTACAGGAGAAACCCCATTGCCTACAGCTCCACCCTTTGGAGGCGTTTAATTTAATAATTTTGACCCTGGCTAAAAGTGAAAAATGCACCTTATGGCATCCAAGTGAAATGACTGAAATTTGTCCCATTTTTTGACATTTCCCCAAATGCTTCAGTGCCAGGGTTCAGAGAGTAAAGCCTTTTTTAGGCTCAAGAATGCCAAGATAAGTTGCTCTATCTTAGGCACCGGCTAAAACATGGGTATATAAGGAATTAAGGGAAAGAAAGAAGAGACAGGGGAAGGGAATGACTAAGAATACCTCCTGATATTTCTCCTTTATTTCCATAAGGGGTAATAACTCATAAGCAATCCGGCAGAGGGCACTTTCTTTAAATAGAACATTCTGATTCACAAGCAGAAAAAGGAAATAAATATTTTCCTTTCGTCTTCGAGAGCCATCCCTGAATACCAGCTCCTGAAGCAATATTTTATCAGCCACACATTCAAAAAGGAGAAAGAAAAAGAAAAATCCCATGAACAGCTCAGTGGTGACCACAGTGGTTTGAAAAATAGCTTTTCTCACTGTCAAAAGCCCTGCAGAAGTCAGGACACTGCTTCTTCCTCTGGAATTTTCACCTACAGAGAAACTCAACCTGGGTTTTGTCCGCTCCCAGCAAAGCCTGGCTGCTGGAGCCTGGAACACAGCGGGCTTTTGTAAAGGAAATGATCAATAAGGGGAACCATAAATATGCATGGGCTCTGAAGGAGGCAGCACTCCAGGGACCCTCTCAGAGGCAGTTTGGGAAGGTGGGAACGATGCAAAATAACTCATTTGGGGTTTTCAGGCTGCTGGTACTCAGGAGGCTGTTGGTTTTCTGGGAATCAGCCTCATGCTTCTCACTGCTCAGAGATGTTCATGTGGGACTGGGGCACTGAGGGCTCCAGGGTGAGGTCCAGGGATGTGCTCAGGTTCATCAAACCCTTCAGTAAATCCCATCTGAGCTCCTGGTCAATCCTGAAGTCTGAAAGTTCTAAATTAAATCCCTTTACCTCAATCTGCGTGGTGCAAAAAGTACCAACAGCAAATTTTCCCGAGTAAAATGTTGTGTTAATTACTTTTATAGAATGGGAAAACCACATTCTCTGCATAATTTTGCACTGTCCTCCTCTCCCCGTGGCAAATATGGAGCAGCACCACGGATCTGGAGAGCTGGTAAATGTTGGAAGACTAACTTTTTTGGGGATTTAGGACACATTTTGACACTTCAGTTGCTTCTTTTTTTGCTCTGGAAATGCCAGAGAATTTTGTTGTATTTAAGGATGGAAATGAAGGGTTGGGTCTACTGCTTTTTCTGAAGGAGTGGGACGTGGCTGGACTTGGTTCTTCACTTGCTAGCACAGCTCTTAATGTTTCACCCTTTCCTCTTTCTGTGTGTTTTAGAACCCCTCTGGCCCAGGTTCAGCCCCCTCGTGCCCATGTAGCACCGAGACCTTTCCCTCAGCACACACTCGAGGTTCTTTCCTCCCTTTGGCAGCTCCTTCCCTTTCGGACAGGGCCCTGCTTTCATCATACATCTCATTGTGCCTTCCTTGTTCAAAAATACCTACATCTCACCCTTGTCCCCCACCTCCCTTTTCCCATTTAGATCTCCCTGAAGCCCATTCTCCCTTATCAGCACAGTAATTTTGTGAGCAGAGCTTGGATTTCTGCCGTTTAGGCCCCGGCCATTGTCTGTCGCAGCTGCAGTCAAGATAAACCCTCACCCAGAACAAAGTTGGAATGACCTTTTACAAGCAGAATCTGCCTTGTTTCCCTCCAGACTAATTTATCAGCCTTCATTTCAGCCTAGTCTCTCAGCAGAGGCCTGAAAGAACATTACAGAGAGCATGAATGAACAGGGGGATTAAGATGCTTGGCTAGTCCCTCTTTTTCATCAGACACCTTCTGGATTTGCTGGGATGTAAGCTGTAAATGACCGTAAGTGGTGAACTGCCTTAAACTTGGAGCAAGGGGAAGGGAAGGGGCGGGAAGGGAGCCTCCACAGCCAAATGTTTGGAAAAGAAGAGTGATGTGAGGAGCTGGATAAACCTCCTGTCTCGGAGGCAGAGAGCAGCAGGACTGAGCAGTGTCCCCAGTCCCTTCAAAGGGCTCCGTGTCTGCCTCAAGCAGGGCGAGGGGGTGACAGGCTCAGCTCCTTCAGAACTGTTAACAAGGCAAATTTAAATCAAATGTATTGATTCAAAGCGAGTTTTAAAAACTGGGGTACATCCAAAGTGTCTTGGTGCAGCAGAGCAGCAAAACCTTTCTTGTGACTGCGATTTTAACGCTGTGAGAGTGGAAATTTTTTTAATTGAACTTGACAAGTGTCAAAGATCCCAACAGGAAACCCATGATTCTCCTGTAGCTAGGAGCAGCCACAGTCTAAAGGAATTGCTGTGAGGAATAAATATTTGTCTCTTGAAGGAGGGGAGAGTTGTCAGTTGTATTTGGGGTGAATTTTCATCGTTGCTAAACAGTTTTAGTGGGACTGGATAATTCTACCCCTAAACACTGTGAAACATCAGATTCTGTTCTCCTGCTTAAATCTCTTAGCTTCCTGCATCTTTTATGTAATAAAAGAAGAGGTTACTTAACCTCTTGGAAACTTTTCTGCTAAATCAGAGCCTGCTCAGCTGAGTGGGGGAAACCCTTATCCATCAAACTCAGGTCACTGGGCTTCACTGCTTGGAGCGACTAAAAAGTTTTTGCAGGGGGAGAATTCAGTGCAGCCCCAGGGATTTTGGTTGTTGTAGGGCTGTGGTGGTGTCCTGTGTCCTCTGGCAGGCTGGGAACCGCCCAGGTGGGAATCCTGGTGGAACTGCTGGGCCCCGCCAGGGAGCAGAAAACATCCCCACCTAAAACGAGCAGAGCTTGCACCTCAAACATTTAATTTGAGCTTTTGGGATATCAGAACATTATGAAATGGTTCAGTTTTTGCTGGAAAGCAAGGAAGGTGGAGCTGCAGGTGGGGGTGTGTCAGCAGGAAGTAAAAATATGCTCTGGGACAAGCTTGTAAAATGGGTTTTGCACCGTCAGGTGATGCTGAACATCAACCACAAGGTGTTTAGAAATGGGTGCAGATGAAAGATCAATGTTTTGGAATGATTTGAAGGTTTGAAGGTATTTTAAGGAGTTACATCTGTGTAGTATAGCACCGTGTACCTTTATAATAAAACAGTATACCTGATTTTTAGGTATTTTAAGGAGTTCACCCCATTCACTGGACTAGCCTGGCACTTGGGCCTATGGGACTATACATACCAATAAATCCAATAAAGCAATAATTGTTATTTCCCTTTCTGAGCAAACTTCCCCCACACACACACAATGCAGTGCCTTGTGAATGTAACAGAAGTATCCAGATTTCTCTAAACCTTTGCAGGACCTGTGATTTAATTTAGGCACTTGGGTGAAAGTTCAGGCTGTGATTCCTTTCTCTCTGCCATGTGCTACCCCATATTTGTGCCTTTGCAGCCTTTAGCCAGTAATATGAAAGGTGCAGGAAATTCAGAGTTGACACAGTTGTTGGGGTTTTTTTTTGTTTGTTTGTTTTAAATTTTTTTAAATTTGATGCTTGTGTTTCATTCCTTTTTAGCTTAACAATTCAAAAATGCTTTACCCTTGGTAACTTACACCAAGTTCACGCATACTGAAACCAAAAGGGAGGGCAGACTCTCTCTTAAACAGCAACTGAACCATTGTCCCAAACCTTGATTTATGGACACTCCCACCCTCAGACATGATGGATCTTTTGCTGTTCCTAAGTGGTTTTATCATCTCCAAAATGAACTTCAGCAGCGTGGCAGGGAGATGGAGATGGTGCCTTTCTGGAGAGTTGTGGAGTCAAAATGCAGATACTTCAACCAGGACAGATTATTTTTGGCTCTTGTCCAGTTTCCTGGGAAATGGACAGAAAGAAGCTTAATTTCTTCTAGTCCCCTGCAGCTGTGCTTGGGGTTTAATAAGCATAGGAGGTGATTTAAGGGGGAAAAGAAAAAAAGCAGGAAGTTCAGCTCCTTGTTGAGCTGTCTGTGTTCTTTGGAGCAGAAACTGGGGTTTGCTGCTGAGTGGAGGAGCAGCACTTCCCAGATGGAAGTTAAACATCAGGGATGGTGCCCAAAATGTTCAGTAGCCCTGCAAAATTCAGTGAATG
The DNA here is from genome assembly GCA_013396955.1 of Regulus satrapa. Taxonomy (NCBI): domain Eukaryota; kingdom Metazoa; phylum Chordata; class Aves; order Passeriformes; family Regulidae; genus Regulus; species Regulus satrapa. The sequence continues at coordinate 34,389 of VWZN01008050.1, forward strand.
GGCCCAAAAGATCACAGGTTAGCTTCCATTCAAATAAACACCAGGTCATTCCATTTAGAATATGCAGGGAAGAATAATCCAAGTTGCGTCCGTGCAAAGCTGAACTTCAAACTGAGATTGTTGTCTAAAAAACAAACAGGATTCTTGTACAGGAGCATTTGATGAAACTACTGGGAAAAGTGTTTAAATTAAATATAAGCAATTTAATGCTTTTTGTAGGGAATTTTGTGAATTCCAGAACATGGAAGAAAAGGAGGTTCAGAGAGGATGGGGATGGTGTGAGTAAAATAAATCCATACATTCATCCCAGCAGGGATATTCTGCCTGATGTTTCTTACCTGATGGCTCGGAGCACTGGGGGGTGTGAGGAACTGGGCTCTCATGGCCTCCCTAGATCCCACCTCCAGCTTCTATTGTCACTGCTGTTGTCCTAAGGTCAGGCAAAGATCAACCTGAAAAACATCCTTTGGGAGAGAGGGGCATTGAAGGCAAAAATCCCCTGAGCAGGGAGAGATGAAGTGTTCCTGGGTGATAACAAATCAAGGGAGGGGCTGCGGGGTCAGGGGGCTAAACCAGGGTACACCTGGAGCATAAGGGGGGATTCCCAGCCCTGTAAGCCCAGGAATCATGGATCAGCCCACAGGGAGATGTGAGGCTCCCAGTGCATCCCCACTCCTTGCATTGATGTCACTGGTGCAAATCCCCTTAAGTATTTTTGTGGATTTTAGATCCAAGCCAACGTTCTCCATGTAAATTCTCATCTCACCTGTGGTTTGTTACAAGGGTTTGTAGCTGCTGCTGGAAATTTCAGATTTAGGAATTTGAGCCAAAGTGATTCCTTTCCCTGTCTTTTCCTGTTTTCCAAAGTCACCTCATTTTGTAAAGGGCACATGTGTGTGTGAAATAAATCAGTGTAAATTTATTGCTCACTATAAATTGTAATTGGCAAGAGTTGGGATATAGCAAATCCAGAATGGGAATGATAAAATACTGATACTGTATCCTTTAATTTATTACCTGTATTATCCACACTTGGTGTTTCCCACTCGTTTCTCTTTCCTTCAGGAGTTTGTTTTCACTAGACTGGCATTTTCCTCCTCTGATGAATTAACTGTCAATTGAAGTTAGTGAGATAAATCAAAACAAATGGACACACTGCTCCATATTGACTTTCTCACTGCCCGATTCCCAGCCCCACTTTCGAGGACAGGACTTGTTATGCTCACTTGCTTCTAAGCAAATGTACAAGAAAAAGAGGAACTGGGGGAGGTAGGTGTTTAATAGCCAGTAATTACATTTTTCCCTGTCTTTGTTTTATCTGGGATCTCATCAATGATGAGATCCAGGCCAGAGAGAAGGCACTTGGTATGGTGGGAGAGAGGGAAATGGTAAAGGGATTTCAGGAAGCAAACATGGACGTTCAGGTCTTCTAAAATGTGGTCTTAATCTACAGAAGGAAGGAGATTTGGGGACAACCTTAAGAGTTTAGGTGAAGAGAGAGACACGTTTCATCAGCAGTGGTGATGTGCAGGGCCTCACGGTAAGAGAGACAAGGCTCTAGTCTGAATCCAGAGAAATTTATTAACATTTGCTGCAGAATTCTGGGTGTAAAATGTTGTTGGGTAGGGGACTCCATGTTGAAGATGTTGAAGCCTTGGCTTTATCCCAAAATGGCAGGAGAGTTTCTGGCTGTGCAAATGCTGTGCAAATGCGATGTGATCAGGCATCTCTGCTTCGTGATCAGACAAAACTGAAGTTTTATACCTATAAATAGGTATTTACATACAAGGTAATCAATGAAGTAGGTCTGTAACGTGCATCAAGGCTTCTGTCTTGGAGACATGGCAAAACCCACAGTGAGGAGCTCCACAGCCCCACGGCTCCACAATTCCACAGCCCCATAACCCGAAGACCCCATGGCCCCACAATTCCACAGCCCCAAGGCCCCCTGGCCCCGCAATTCCACAGTCCCACAGCCCCTCAGTCCCATGGCCCCACAGCCCTGCAGGCCTACAGGCCTTCCCTCTGCTGCCACCACAGCCAGAGCTCTGTGATAAAAAATTTGACAGACTCTTTTTAAAGAACGAGAACACAAATCTGTGGCCGTGTCTCCAGCAGTGCCACCTGTGTGTGGATGAAACCCCAGCCACACCTCTGGCTGAGCTGGCTCCTCTGCCAGGGTTCACTGCTCAGAACAAGCACACGCCTGCCACAGAGCAAGCATGGAAATTCTTTTGTTGTTTGTTTGCTTCTACCTTAAACATCTGTGCCTTAACACTCAGCTTTGAAAAGCGCTGGAGTTCAAGCAGGTTTTTCTTTCAGGGTTCTCACCCCCATCCTGGGTCATGTCTTCCTGAGTAACCTTCAGCAAATAAATTTAACACCTTCTCACCTGGAAGGGATCTCCTGCACTTTAATTCAAGAAGTAAAAGGTTAAGAAAGAAAAAAGAAAAAAAAAAAGAAAAAAAAAAAAAGGTCTGTGCAGAGGAATGGATGGTGGAAAGGGGTAAAGCCTCTCAGCAGTAGGTTAATTGGAGAGTGGAATACCAGTGTAGATGGGAGCACATAGTTTCCTTGGACAATGTGCTAAAGAACTGGGAGCTGGGAAGGACCAGCTGGGATTGTTAGTGAATTAGCTGAAGTCAGAAACTGCTGAATGGAGCAAAGAAGTAAAGGGGAAATGAAGGTTAGGGTATAATTCAGTCTAAATTAGGTGGGCCATTCACAATGCATAAAAGGGCTCTGAGCTTCCTTTCTTGGGGAAAATGGGGAGGAAAGCTCACTTTTATTTGGATGCGTGTTGAGTGGTTGATTTTAAGAATGTGCATACCTAGAGCCTACTTTTTGGGAGTGCATTATCCCACACGAGTTTGGAGGAAGCATTGAAAATTCCATGAGCCTGAAAGACAACAGATTTAGCAAGAAAGCCTCGGGGCTGTTGTGCTTCAGGAGCATTTCATTTCATCTCTGATGGGCTGAAACAAATCCTCTTCATTCCTTCCACTTCTGCTTGCTTGTTACTCACAGTTACCCGATCACCTCGGGATCCCAACCGCTTGGAATCCCCTCTCTCTGTGATATTTGTGATTTACTACAGCGCTCCTGTGCTTTTAATCATGGCTAGGTTTTGTTTCTAAGTGGTTCTCCCATGGAAAGAGATGTGGCAGGCAGCACGTGGTCTTGGAGATTATGCTTGTTCTACACAAACCTAGGAAAAAAAGAGGGAATTGCATGAATTTAATACACAAATAGTTAAATTAAATGCCTCCATGGAGCAGAAGGCCTTGAGCCTCCCAGAGGTGCCTGTCTGGGGTGCATTGAGTTCTCATTTAGAAGAGTTTTGCTGCATCCCTTTGGGTGTTGTCTCTGCAGACCTTCAAATCCATTTGTCCCAAATTTGCTTAGCATCCCTCAGAAGTTCATCATCCATCTGATGGCAAAAAGTCACAATTTTTTTCAATTTTTTTTGTATTTCAGAACTTACAGCCTTTCTCTGGTCTGAGTGTTGTCTGTGAGTGCAAAGTGATTTTAACTTGGATTTAAGTGATGTGGTTGTGGCTGAGCAGAGCCTGCCAACGGTCTGGGGCTTCAACTCCACTGAGAGAAAAGCCAAATTTTCTGGTTTAGAACCCTGGGGGGTGCTATGTGTTTTCTGAACCACCTTTCAGTTGTGCTGCATCACCAATAAGATAAAGTCCATCTGACTGTGGTTTTCTCAGACAAAAAATGCTTAATGAGGAATAGAGAGCACTGATTTTATCAGGATGGAATTCCAGAAGTGCTGGGGCTGGAGGTGGAACTTTTTCCCCCTTGTGCTGTACCTGCCAGAGCCTGGGCTCGTTTCTGTGTTCACTCCAAAGGCTTATGTCAAGCCCAGTCAATTTAAATGAGATTCAGAACTGGAGCAGCAATAAGTGTTCAATCAAAGTATTTGATAAATCACTTAAACAATCTCGCAGATTGCAAATTCTGTAAGTGCAAGTTCTGCACTTATTCAAAACTAGTGAATGTGACAGAGCTAAGAGACAGCAAAGTCAAAACAGCAGGAAGAAAAACTCAGATTGTTTGATGAGATTAAAATACCAGCAATTGCAGTGGCAGGCAGGTAGGGCTGTGCTGCTCATGGAGCCCCTGCTCCAGCTTTTCTGAGGAGAATACACAGATGGAATAAAGAAGAGAAGGCTGATTTGTTGATTGCAGCATAATTTTACTTTTACTTCAGGGTATGTGTGTTTTCCTTAACATCTTGAATGGCATAATTTAGCTGGTCAGGAAAGTTTTCTCTCTTATTAAATGGAATGACAAGTGACTGTAAAAGTACGAGAAGGGAAATCTCAACAAAGCCCAGATTGCTCTGATTGCTCAACAATTCTTCAGTTACTCAGACAGTAGCATGAGCTTCCTCAGGTGGAATTTATTCTGGTGAGTGTCTCCACAGAAAAACTGAAAACAAGGTGTGGAAACAAACTCTCAGAGTTGGCATTCCCCTGGTTTGTCACCCACTGCAGCTGTGAGGATGAAATACCAAACAGGTATTAATTTTTTTTTTTTTTGCTGTGATTTTTTTATTGTGTCAAAGAAAGATGGAAGAAATGAAAGGTTTTTTTTTTTTTGTTTTTTTTTTTTTTTTTTTTTTTTTGTAGCAGCTGTCAGAGTGAAACCTTGTGTTTTTTCTATTGAACTTTTTCTTGGTTATTAATGAAGGAAGTTTAGGAGATTTTTCTGGGAGAGGAATAACTCACTCACTGTCAGCACCAACATGAAGCATGATTTGAAACAAGTTTTCACAGTTATTGGAAGAAAGAGGGAAAATGGGAATGTTTTTGGCTGTAGTCAGTGTTGAAGTTCAGCATTTTAGTTTTAAAAGCCATGGTTGGTTTTGTGTGAGCAGTACAATGTTCCCTCATCATCTTTGTCCTCATTCACAATATCAGAGGGGTTTTAATGAGGATCCAGGTG
>VWZN01008050.1:39460-50843 GCA_013396955.1 Regulus satrapa
GGGGGGGGGGGGCGTGGTGGTGATCATTTTTAGCTGAAATTACATTTAGAAAGCTGGAATTAGGGCTGGTCTCTTCTCATGTGTTTATTCCCAAGGACAGGAGCAAGAGACTAATCCCTTTGTCTCCTTTTCTCCACCTGTTTTACTGCAAATGGGAAATTGCTTTAATTGGTTCTGAAAACAAGAATTCTGACAGCTCAAACATCTATTTTCAGGCAGCACAAGGCCTTGTTCAGGGAAATTTTTAAGAACTCTGGGAATGTTGAAGGAAAAATATGTAGGAATCCAAGTGTATAGGAGTTACATGGGTAAGGTAGGAGTTACATGGGTAATGTTCAGCCATGAACTTGGACAGATTTTCATGATCCTGATTTAAATCTATAAATATCTGCATAAACAGGCTTAAACTTCCAACCCAAAAAGTCTAAATGGTTCCTAGAGGCCTCTGCATCCCTTCTGTGTGACCTCCTGTTCTCTGGGAATGCTTCAGGCAGCTCCCTAAGTTAAGCAAGTTTTAAAAGCTACTCAAGTACAAAATAATATTTTATAAATTAGCAAAGATTTGTGTCCTTTCAGTAGCTACTGAAAAAAAAAAAAATTACTGAAGCTGCACTAAAATCCACTTCACACATGGATATAATTGTCAAAAAAACCTTTTCCTTTCACTTTAAACTAATCCTTGAACTTGAAACTAATTTCTGCCCGCAAAAAAAAAAAAAAAAAAAAAAAAAAATTTTTTTTAAAGACATTAAAAAGTACAGGCATTGATCTGGGNAAAAAAAAAAAAAGGAAATTTTAAAGCTTTGCTAGCAGCCCTTCTTTCTCCCATAAAATATTTATGTTCAACACACCAAGCACATATTAATTAACAGGAACGAGCAATTACAGGGCCTCATCTAAAACCATACGTGGCACGTATGAAGCAGAGTTATTTTAAAAACTTGGTTTTCTTGCTGGCAGTGCCTTTATTTAGTGCTGTGGCCGTGGCTGTGCTGGGCTCTGGAGGGGCTGAGCTCTGGGGGTGTGTGTGAGCGTGTGTGTGCGCGGGGCTGTTGGTCCTTTCTTCTCCAAATGCTTCACCACAGTAGGTGAAATGGATGAAACACAGAAAAAGAGAGACAATAAATAGTTTCCTAACCTGGCTTGGATAATGGAGAAAGTTCGTTAGATTTATTAATCCTCATTTTCCTTTGGACTGTCAGGCTTGGAGTGACAGTAAAAAAGCTTGTGACGACTTTGGCTAATTTGCACTCCATTCACTTTCTCATGAAAACCCATCAGGATGACTGAAGAACTGCTCTGCAATTGACCTTATTCAATGGCAGAGTGATATACTGGGAAACAGGCCAGTTTTTACAATGCCCAAAAGAGCAAATTGGACGGAATCTTTGTTCCTCTCTTTTTTCCCCTTTCCTTTTTATGCCAGTCTTGCTCTAGTTAAGCTCTCTCATTTGTTCCAGCAGTAGCTCTAGGGCTCAGGTCACCCTCTGAGGCTGCCATTGCAGGTGATCACTGGGCCGCTTGTCTTGGATGCAAAGAGGAGGGAGAAAGGGGAAGGCTGGAAGTCTGCTCAGAGAAAGTCTGAGACCTCGTTCTCAGCCAGATGTTGGGGGACAGGGCGTTGCTTTTGCCTCTGCACCCAGAAATCCCAAACAGATTGTGTGAACCTAAGCCAAGAGCAGGATTTTCATGGGGCTCTTTGAGTGAGGAATTAAACCTGCTGGTGGTCAGGGCAGAGGGGAGACAGGGAGCAGATTCTGTGCTCATCAGTGAGATTTTTCTGTGTTCCTTTTCTATTCACACACAGAGACCCAGGATCTTTCACTCTGGGAAAATGAGACAGGGTTGGAGTGGCCGGAGGCTGGTGGGGAGAGATCCCACACAAGGAGTAGGGACAACTGTCCCCTCAAACCAACATTTAATGTTTTATGCAAAAGAGACCAGCTCTGAATGAGGGTCTGAGCAGGATTAGCACATGAACAGTCCATGGGCTGGCAGATACCGAATTTATCTGGGACACTGCAGAGAGGCAAAACAATTTGAATTTGAGTCTGAGAATGGGCTACTTTGGGTGGATTCTGTCTCTCTCCTGATTGAAATTTCTGAAAGTGCAGCTTCGTTTCCAGGTTTCATCAAAAGTGGGGTTTGTAAAGATTTCTGACCTGGAGGATTATAGTGCTGTTTTTAATGTCAATAATTCCAAACTGTACTCAGGTCCTGTCTTTACTGGGGTACCAAACATGCTGTAATTCTCTGCCAGAGCAGCTGCGGTGCTTCCCCTGCTCCTGGCACTCACACAGGGCAGTGTGAAGCTTCCAGGTGGCTTTTGAGCACTCTCGGGACCTGTCTGAGCCAGCAGCTTTGACCTTTCTCTGCAGAGGGCAGGTCCTGCTAGCCAGACCTAAGAGTTCCTGGTTTGGGGCTATTCAGGTGCGCCTTGAAGGACCAGAAGCAGCAAACCCACAACCTGTGCCCCACATGCTGGCAAAGGAAATGTGCCTCACCTTGTGTGACCCAGGGTTTCACCCCTGCAGCTCCCAGCTCAGCAAACCAGCAGCTGTGAAGACACACAGTCCTGGAGCAGGGTGGGAAAGACACAGAATGGTTTGAAGGGACCTTAAAAGTCATTTCATTCTACCCCTGCTATGGGCAGGGGCACCTTTCACTATCCCAGCTTGCTCCAAGGTCAGCCAGGCTTTGGTCACTTCCAGGGATGGGCTAGCCATCACTTTCCTGTTCCAGCACCTTACCACCCTCACAGGAAAGATTTTTCTTCCTTATCTCTAATCCAAACTCACCCTCTGTCAGTTTGAAGCCTCCCCCCTTGTGCTGTCACTACATGTTTCTGTAAAAAGTTTCTCTCCATCATTTTCCATGTCATTTCAGGAACTGGATCCTAAAGGATTGCAGTCACTTGTTATTGTTCTTCTTTCTGAGTTTTTCTATTTTGCAGCAAGCCTTTTTTTCAGTTTAATAGAAGTAAAGAGAACCTGGTGGCTTCGCTAAACCTGAACCACCCAGCAAGGAGCACATTGCTCTTCTACAACTTCACCAACTGATTAAGCTTATTTTGGGCATCTAATTCTGAAGCAGCTAGGTGGGTTTAAAAAGAAAAGTCAGTTAAGAATCACACCAAACTTTCAACTTTCTTGAAACATCTCTGGTTTATCAGTGTGCAAGCTCTTTTCTGACCAGCAGCATCACTTCCTCTGACTTATTCATATGAGAAAATAAGAGACATCCAACTGAAAGAATAGTATTTAGGAGACTTTTCTCTCTCCAAAGTGCTACCAATCCATCCCTCCCTTGCATCCACGAGGTCTGGATCTCAGGGTTGTTTCAGCACAGGGAAGTTGTAACCTCTGCATGTTCAGGTTTTGGAGTTAAACCAGCGGGGTGGAGACCAAGGAATGAGGGGAAGAAGAGGGGAAGGTGTGTCTAATGGCATTTTTGGGGCAAATGCTGACATGAGAAAGGGTTACGTTGGCACAGCGGGTCTTGCTGAGCAGGATCAGCCTGGAGAGGTGTGAGGGGACACTTTCCTGCTGTGGAAGTGTCTCTGCCCCGTTCCAGACCTCTGACCACGGAGATGGCCCTGGCTGCGGTGACTTCCGCCACTCGCTGTGCAGGCACTGGCATCCTTCTGCTCCTCTCTGTCATCTCCTTGCCCTCCTCCTTCTGGTGCCCTCAGGTCCTCCAATTTCCCCTTCTCTCTCTATCAAATTCTGCCCATGTCCGCACCCTCATTAATCAATGTCAAGTCACAGAGTGTACAACAAGGGCTGTATTCTTCCACTGCCCCCTCAGCCCTCATACATCCCATTGTTCCAAAAAACTGATTCAGATGGCAAGAAAACAGCCCATGCAGCACATAAAAGAGATGAGACAGAAATGAAAAGAATCAAGGAGGGGGAAAAAAGGAGAAAGGAAAAAAAAAAAAGAGGCATTTTTTTCCCCTGAAACACTCGAATAAATACTCGGCAATGATAATTTAAATTATTCATACATTTATGAAAACATCCATTGAAAAGTGAAGTGTATGATGCTCTTTGTCTGCTTTACTTGTCTCTTGTTTGTGATTAACCTTTACTGTAACTTGGGCTGGCAGTGCCACAGTCACAAAGACCAGACTTTTCCTTCCATGGGAAAAAATGTTTCATCGGGTCCAAATGAAAAATTAAGTGGAGGTATTTAGTGCTGATGTGGCAATTTGGTGCAAAGCATTCAAGATGCAGAATTATCCATGTCTATAGCCCAAACACTGACTAGTAAAAAAAACAAAAAAACCAAAAAAAACCAAAAAAAAAAACCAAAAAAAAAAAAAAAAAAAAAAAAAAAAAAAAAAAAACAAAAAAAAAAAAAAAAAAACAAAAAAAACAAACAAAAAAAAAACCCAAACGAGACAAAGCCAGCTTTTAGCCGCACGTTCCTTCGCAGGGGAGTTTGACATAAATTCTACTTCCAGTCCCATGACATCCCTCAGGAGGTGGAGAGCTCAACACCATAGGGAGTAAAGGGTTTGCTGCCACAAATAAGGACAATCTGGGTGTGTAAGAACATGGACAGACACAGCCTGTAAAAACAGAAATGAAAAAAAGTAGCTTGGCTATTTTAATTACAGCTCCCAAACTATGGAAGAGTTTCTAGACCAGCATTAATAATGTCATCAGGAAATGGGAGATATTTGGGACTTGACAGCCTGTGAAAGTCCAGAGGAGATTTCTTTTGCCTCTAAGATAGACTCTTTCTTTGCTCATACTTTGTGGTTTTTGCTTTAATTAAAAAACAAAAAACAAAAAAAAATCACTTTGTGGCAAGATCAGTAGTGATATATTAAACATCAATACTGATAAATAATCTGAAATAAGATAATAACAAATTGAGAGGTTTTGGAAACTCATCTCCATGGGGACTGTATTTTTTTTTTTTTTTTTTTTTTTTTTTTTTTTTCCTAAAAAAATCATCCAGTTTTNNTTTTTTTTTTTTTTGTGTATCCCTGCCAAAACTCTTCCAGGGTTTTTTTGTTTGTTTGTTTGTTTTTTGGTTTTGTTTTTTGGGGGTTGGTTTGTTTTGTTTTGCTTTGGGTTTTTTTGGCTTTTTTTTTGGTTTTTTGGTTTTTTTGGGTTTTTTTTTTTTTTTTTGCAGTGACCCAAAGAAACAGTCAAAGCAAAGCTTCTCCTCTAACATTTGTGTCATGCTTGTAATTCATCAAATTTCGATCCAACTTCCAAACCAGAGCGGTCTGGAGAATGTCAGATAATTTATAGATAATCATCCAAACATTTTTATTCTCAAGTGAACATATTTAGCCCCGCAAATATGCGTTTATGCCTTTCCATAACTGGTTGATTACATGGGAGGGGGAGTCATTGTCTGGCAGTCAAAGCCAAGGGATTTTCGGCAAAGCTCTCCTTGGTCTTCTGTTGACTCTGCAGTTGACTCTGTGTGTGACCTTGGACGTGTCACTTATCTTCTGAATGCTTCACTTCCTTCTGTAAATGGCTATAACAGTTTTGAGCACATGCAGGAAAGTGTGTCTGGAACTTAGGAGGGCATTTGGAGATTTCGCTCCTGGGAGGTGCTGGTGGGTCCTGGCAGCTGAGACAAAGAGGGCTTCTCACAGAGGGGTTTGCTGAGTGTCTTTCTGCCTCATTTTAGGGGTTTGATACATTCCCTCTCATGCCTTTTCCAGTCGCTTTCCACTTTTTGGAATTTGCTTGCTAATTTTTAAAATAATTTTTCTGCCTGGGATTTGCGTCCAAGGCTGCTCTCAAAGTTTTTCATTGTATGTATCTTGTCTAGGATTTACTGGGCTTGATTTTAATGCTGCTTCTGGATTTGTCCTCTGCCGAGGTGAAGTATTTGCCCTTGTTTCAGTAGAAAACATTTTTAGTAAATCCACTAATGGATAAATCTAGTAAGAGAGGCTGTCAGCCATAGGATAGAGTATTTATATAGAAAGTGTGGTGGAAAACTGGATATTAAAAGAAGGAAGGAGCTGGAGCAAAAGTCCTAAATCAAACTGCTGGCAATACACTGTCTTGGTGTGTATTTCTTGCTAGGCTGTGATTCCTTCTTCTTGGAAATTATCCAGGATTTCCTGGCTCAGTGATCTGGGATACATTTCAATATACTGGATATATGGAGCAGTGGGCAGACTTCAAACGGGTCTGGGATTNGGTATGGAGAGACATCCAAAATAGTGGTTCCCTTTCTCAGCTGATTTGCATAAATCCTCCTTTACTGCTTCCAAGCCTTTCTGGAGTTCCTGAGTGAGCAGGAAGCACCAGATCCCTCCTTCCCTCCCAGTCACACACAAGCCTGGCTTTGGGATCCGCCTGCCAGAGCCCAGACAGGAATTTTTGCACCTCATCTCTGCTCATTCCTTCGTTAGTGAATGAACCAAGGCAGAGCCATACATAAATACAGTGACACCTCTTGGGAGCTGTGGAAGGGTCGTTCCTGCACGTCCACACCCCAAAACCACACCCAAACTTCTCAGTTTGAGGTTTGGGATGACCACAGTGAATTTGGGTTGGGTTCTTCCCAGCACAAAGCCATCCTGGGATTTGATTGTAACCTCTGCCCCGCTCTTCCCTGGGCTTTCTAGAGAGGAGGGGATTTAAAATAGATCTATTTTAATACAGATCTAATAATTTAAAAATATATAGCTTTGGGAATGGCTGCTCTATCAGTCATTCCCTCCATGGCTGTCTCAGCCCTGGCCGTGCCCCCTCCCGCAGCCCCCAGCACACTTTGCCCATAGAAGGTTTGGAGATGCCTCCTTGAGCTGCTCTCCCGCCTCCCACCCTCCCAGCCACCAAGCCTGGGCTCTGGGAAGGTGGCCAAATGCCACTGAGGACACTGGAGCAATAAATCATCCTCCTTCCAACATCTGCAAGGCTCCAAAGGCGAGCCCCTGGCCGATGATGATCTCGCCTCCCACCCCCTGCTTTTTATCCTGTCCCTCGCTGACAAAACACCTATTGTCACAGCCTGAGTGAAGAAGAGTCCTTTTTCCCTCACAAAGGCCCTCTGAAGCCAAGTTGTGAGCTGCCAGAGAAGATGCCGAGGGCTCGGCAGGGAGTCTATATCTCACTCTTTTGCTCTGTAGTTCATACTTTCTCTCTCTCACAGGGGTCACCCAAAGCCTTTCACTCTGGCTTCATATTCACATAAAGACATCAAGAAAAAGAAAAACCACACCAGAAAGAATTATTAGGCATGGCTGTCAAATGCTTTATGGGGGGGTGGGGGTGCAGGGGGGAAAGAACAGTAACTCTTTATGTGCTGGCATTGTTACAGGAGCTAATGTACCACTGGAGTGCTGTGCAGGAAGACATTACATGCCTCAGGAATTGCAGGGGCATTAGGCTAAAATATTGGATTTCAGCGAAAGGGTGTTTGCTTTCACTTCTAGTTTCTTATCTGGGTTTTCTAGATTCCAGGAGGCTCTTCCCTGCTCCTGCACCCTTGAAGAACCTTTGGAGTTTTTGCATGTGAAGAATCTTTCCTGGCCATTATTTGCATGCCAAGTGAGCTGCAGGAATTTTAGGATCCAATAGATAAAGCTGCTCCTATCCTTTTTTTTGTTTGTTTGTTTGTGGTTTTTTGTTTGTTTGTTTTGTTTTTTGTTTTTTGGTTTTTTGCATGTGAAAGTTAAAAAAATCATGGTGCTGTCACCACCAAAGTATTGACATTTCTTCATGGAATGGGCAGAGCTGAATTAGTGCAAAGCTGAAGGGACGGAAGGGAAGACCCTCCCTGCCTGAGTCCAGCACATCCCTAAAACTTGAGTTCACAATTACAGAATTGCCCATTCCTGGCAGATTTAAAGCTGGAAAGCCTTCCTGAGTCTGCTGCCCATCTCTCTGCACCACTCTCCGAGAGAACTTTGGGAGCTGTGAGCTGAAGGCTCCGCAAACAAATCTGCCTGCCCGAGGTTCATCCAGATGCCACGTCCCCGTGTAGGGTTTTAACCCTTTGAAGTTGCGTCCCCTTTCTCTGCTGGCTGAGAAGTGGGTGAGCAGTGCTGGGCACAGCTTTGAGGAGATTCTGCTGCCTTAGGGAGGAAGATAAATTAAAAACTTCATTTAATCCTTTGGAAGGCTGAGACAGTAAAGTTAACAGTCAAGTAAGCTATTAAAATTTACAGTGCAAGGCATCAAAACAGAAGGAAAGTGCACATGGATAAAGTTTAAAGCATCCTTATAAAAAGCCGGAAACCTAACACTGCATTCCTACAAATTATTCCCTTAGCAAACATTTTTATTTCCAATTAGTAAAAGAAAAATTGCTAATTTGCTGCAGTTGGACAGGCCTGACGTCTCAATCTGCAAAGTGTCAGTGCTGTGAAAGGAAACGTTTCACACTGTGCTGGAGAGAGAGAGCGGCTCTAAAGAGGGTCAGGGCATCGGGCCCAGAAACCAGATTGACTGGCCATAGTGCTAAATTACTCACACAAGACAGACATTGTCTGCAGTGCCAGCCCTGCAGTACTCACTTTCTCATTCTTTCCCTTTTTTAGTTGGTGCTTGTGGAGGAGGTGAGGGGGTGGCAGGGACGGTGGGAGGGGGGCACGGAAGAGGAAGGGGAGGAGGGCAGCGCTCAGGAGGGGCATGGGCTCATCCTCGGCTTCCCTGGGAGCACAAGGAGCCCTGAGATCTGCTCAGGGGGGTGAAACCTCCCCCCCACCTCGATCCCTCTGTGATCATCTGGGGAGCCCACTGACACCCCCTGCACCGCTCAGGTGTGAGCTGGGCTCAGAGGAGCTCGTGCTGGGGAGACAGGCTCAGGCTGAGGACAAGTTGGAATTCCAGAATGGTTTGGGTTGGAAGGCTCCTTTAAAAACATCTAGTTCCACCCCTGCCATGGGCAGGGACACCTCCCACTGTCCCAGAGTGCTCCAAGCCCTGTCCAGCCTGGCCTTGGGCATTTCCAGGGATCCAGGGACAGCCCCAGCTGCTCTGGCAATTCCATCCCAACCTCTCAGCACCCTCACAAGGAAGAATTCCTTCCAAATACCTCACCTAACGCTACTCTCTGCCAGGTTGAAGCCAGTCTCCCTGTCCTGGCACTCCAGGCCCTGTAAATAATCCCTCTCCATTGTCCCTGTGCATCCCCTCTACATCCTGAAGGCAACCCAGTGTCACCCTGTGCATGGCTGCTGTGACAGGCACAGGTTTGTGTGACACCTCTGACCACCTGAAAGGTGTAACCCTGAGATCTGGAGGATGACAATGCTCAGGAAGGCAAAGGAAAAATCTGTGGCTTTCAGCACTGTTGTTTTTCCTTGTTTGTAACATTTATTTAATTAAAAAAAACCCAACAAACCCATAACCCATCAAGAGCTCTTGAACCCAAGCACTATTTGGAGAGAATTGAAATACCTTGACCAGGATGTCTGAATTAACAGACAGTCTGGGATTTTAATTTAAGAAACAATTATAATTGATTTACTAATCAGGTGCTTAAAAACCCCAAACCAACAAGATAAGGATGGAGCTCACAAATAACTACTAGTTACAGTCTTCTTATCTGCCTGTGACAAAGTTTCTGACACTTTTAGTTCCTCTTGCTCTCATTGTTTGTGTGTTGGGAGGAGTGATGAGCTGGAGGTGGAGCAGGGCTATTGATGGTGGGAAGTCCCATGAAAGCTTTGGTTTGATTCCTTGGGATGGGCAGTGTGTGGCAGCACTCAGATGGGGAACAGGGATGAGCTTTGTTGGCTTCTTAATGAGTCACTTGCAAATAACATTTAGTTTTTGCTGATCCTTCTTGTACTTCAGTGTGACTTGTGACTTCTCTTTCCTTTCTCCAAGAAATGAGTGTCAGGCAAGCACTTCCTTGTGCTGAAAGCCTTACAGAATTCCACATGATTTGTTGGAGGAGCCCAGTACTGCTGGTTTTGCTGGGAGGAAGCACCTTGGTACAGCAACCCCCGCAGCCCCCTCCCCGCCAGACAGGTCCTGGCTTTCTTTCTGCTGATAATCCCACCAGGACCTTTGTTTCCTGATAAAACTGGATTCCACTGGAGAAACCCAAACACATTAGAGGCTCCATTACATCCTCTGCATCCTTCTTAAGACCTTCCCCGTGCTTCCTGAGCATTAAACAGAGCAGATGCCTCTGGGCTCCTCCGTGGCACAGCCTCGGCCACTGCTGATAGCTGAGCAGCTGCCCTGATAACACAGTGACATTTCCAATGTGGCCCTGTTAAAAAACGGGGGAAAGGAGCTTGTCTTGAGTCTGATAACTCTGAGGTACCAGTGGGATGGTTTGTTTTTGTCAGGAGTGAAGATGCTGTTTCAAGGAATCAGCTCCTGCCATCTTCATTGGTGTGAAAACTTCAGCAGGCAGGGATTCAGGGTCTGATATGGAAACGGTGCTGCTTAGTGTATGGGAAGGGAAGGAGAGAGAAAAAAACCAGTTTATCTTGAGTTTCAGGTTTGAATGTTATAGGCTGGAAAGCCAAATTTGTGTTTCCTTTGTGAGACAGGCCTGTCACGGTGCTACTGCCAGGGCAGGGAGCTCCAGCCCACCAGCAGATGCAGGAGTGAGTTTCCTTTGAAGAGGCACATTTGAGTCTCTAGTACAGGAAGAAAAGGAAGGGAGAGAGTGATTCAAGCTTTGGGGATGATTTAGGAAGTTTTTGTTGGGGCTGGGTGGGACGATTCATGAGCCATCGTGCTTGGATGAGTAAGTGACCGCAGCTGCCTCCAGTTCAGTTTCCCTGTCCTTTGCCTGTTCCGGGGCAGAACTTTGCCCTGTGCATTTTGAAAAAGAGTTCTATACAGAAACTTGGATGGGAAGCAGCAATCCTTTTTTTTTTTTTTTTTTTTAATCACTGTGCTGCTATCCAAATGAAACAGGAGTGAGGATTGAGCTGAGCTCAGCTTCACCTGTGGAGGGCTTTGGTGGACAGAGTTTGTGCTGAAGGGAGGAGGACTCGTGGCTCAGGACTTGTTCAGGATGAAGGAATTTGCTTATTTCTCAAGCCACTGAAATAAAACCCGAGTTGCCTTTGGTCACTTGGTGGATTTTTGTTTCATTGTCAGGCTCCAGGCGGGAGTGTGGGGATGCAGAGCCCATGGCAGGGCCAGGCAGGAGCCTGAACACCGTGTTCCTCCTGCATCCCTGCCTTCTCCCAGGACTCCGTGGGGCTGGAAGCTGGCCAGGCCCTTTGCATAAGCAAACACCTCCACCTGGAGCTGCTGCTCCCTCCACAACGGGCGCATTCTGGCAGCCGCTGCCCCACGCCGTAACCTCCACCACAGACAGTCACTTGGAATTTGCTCCCTGCAGCTGCAAGCCTGGGATGTGGCCTAGGGAGGAAAGCCAGTGCCTTCCATCCTATGGGGTTTCCTGCTTTTTTTTTTTTTTT
>VWZN01008050.1:53489-76581 GCA_013396955.1 Regulus satrapa
CTGAAAAAAAAAAAAAAAAAAAAACAAAACAAAAAAAACCCTAAGCAGTCGAATTCATATTCAAGCAGACTGCAGGAAATCTGTGAGAAATAAGTGCAAGTAATTCTCATCCCTGGAACCTGAATTCTGCTGTTATGACTGTGAGATAATGTTGCAAATGCTGCTTGGTGTGTTCTTTTTAAGTGAATTAGGACAGAAAATCTACAGGGCCAGGTCTCCCTATACAGAATATCAGCTTTTTTCTTTTTTTTCCCCACACGTGCACAAGTAAAAACCAAAAGTAAAGCAGGATTGTTCCTTCTTTGTCTGTACCTTATGGTTTGTGCTCACCTGGTCAGGTCATTGTGCATCCTCAGAGGTGGAAAACAGCGTGGAAGTTACACAGATTGTCTGGCCAGAGGAAAAAAAGGATGGAAATGCTCCTTTTCTCCTGCAGAAATGTTCCCATACCTGCAGGACAAAGTCTAGGGTAGTGCCTGGATAAAACAAAGCAGAGGAGGTGTGTGCTGGGTGGGGAAAGCCCCTGCATATGCTCACCCATCCTGAAAGGTTTCCAGGATTGTGAAAGCCCCAAAGGATTGAAGTGGAGAGTAATGGAGCAAATTATTCCCCCAAAAAACCCCAAAAGAATTGTTTGTATTACTTTGACCCAGGTGCTTATTATGCATCAGACAAAGTGGGTATTTCACTTTTAATTTTTGGTTGTTTTGAGGTTTAAACAGCTCGGACTTTAAGAGTGAACTAAACCTTTAGTACTTTCACCACACAGCATATTCTGCACATGCTGTAAAGTTCCCTTTGCACTTCCCCAGTCCCAGGAGGTGCAGAGTGCTGAGGAAGACAAGACCCAAGTTTATGAGAATGTTCAAGTGCTGTTATGTTATTCCCACAAAGCAGCAGCTTCCTCGATGGCACATTGAGATTATTTGGCGAGTCAGGATCTCTTAACTCAGCTCACATCAGTGATTATTTACTTTGAGCTGGCAGTTACAAAAATGCTTTACTTCATTAAACCCTCTTCAGTGGCTTAAATACATTTTGTTTCCAGCAGCTGGGTACATTACGGACATTTCTTTGTCTATGATCTATTGGTGGTAGTTTGGAAGATGTAAACATTTGTGCTATTTGGCAAGATGGTTGTGGAGCCATCTTATAACCTCAATGTTCCTCTTGGCACGAGATTAAAAACTCCTTGTAATCAATGCTCGGGGCTGGATCTCCCAAGATTTTCCCCAGAACTTACTTGGAGTGCTGGGTAACAATACAGTCTGTGTGTGCTCTTCAAAACCTTTAATGCAAAAAAAAAAAATTAAAAAAAAAAAAAATATTTTTTAGTTTTTCTTCTGGTGCTGTTCAGAAGAAGCTCCAGATGTAGAACCCAGTTTAACTCCAACAGCAAATAACTGGAGTTACTAAGGAAAGGATAATAATGGATTAAAAACAACCCAAAACTCCCTTGGCCATTTTGGCGCACTTCAGGAAAACCTTGAGCAGAGGTTCCAGAACCAGAATTGATTTACCTCCAGGACAATGGGTGACACAGAGGTGCTCCCGGGGACAGCTGAGGTAAATTTGTATTTAATATTCCCCTGGTGCTGTTTTGGAAGAGGAAAACAGCAGGTTTGAGTTTCTGAGCTGGATGCCTCCCACCTCATCTGTCAGGAATACGCTGCCTGGGAAAGGGTGGAGGAAGTGCCTGTGGCATCTGCTGTGTAAGGGATCATAACGAGCTAAAATCTCCACATTCCCTCATCCCAGGGGTTCTCAAGAGGCTCAGCACATCCTTCACTTCTAATCAGGGGGTTCCACTCACCCAGAAACCCAAGGGGGAAAAAAGCAAAACCTTATTTCCATTTGGACTCCCTGAATTCCAGTCTCAAGAAAATGCCTTGAAATTGCCACCCACTCTCTGTCTGTCTGATTAAATAAAATATTGACCTTTTCCAAGCACAATATTATCTTTCCAAGCATAATATTATCCAGTCCTGTCTGAGATTGTTTCTACAGCTCTTAAAAGGGAGCTCACCTGGCAGCCCTATCAATTCAGATAAAACAGCTTTGTGTGCCTTCCCAATATAAAGCTGATTGTGCTGCTGTCTGAAGCTGGGCCACAGAATAATTCCCAATTAACTTTTCTTTCTAGAGAGCATCATTTGCTCAGTATCACCTCCGAATAAAGGGCAGCAAAGTGTTCTTCTGTCCCTCTCTTGTTCTCTTGGCTTGCACAGAGTGGTACTACAGGGAGTTCCCCTCCAAGTTCACTTTCCACCTCAGAGTAAGTCCTTACTTCAGCTCTGAGCAGCTTCAGGACAGGGGGCAGAGAGCAACGCACACAACAGCAAAGCTGCTTCTTGTGGTTAACATGAAAAAGAAGGACCCCAACAGAGGGAATTCCCCTCCTGCTCGGAGCCCAGCCTCTTCAGATCTGCAGGTTTTTTTTTAGCTTTTGCTAAATTAAATGAGAGTTAGATGATGTAAAGTTCCCTCAAGGCCCCTGTAAGAGGCTCCTGTGGTGGCTGGACAGGTCAGGAAAGCTCATCCTCCTGAAGGAGCCTGGAATTATCTGCACCTTTCTCCAAAACTAGTGGCACTCGAGCACCTCCAAGGCAGCCTCAGGTTTCTCTTCCAGTTCCCAGCTTTAATGGGCCATTTTTCATCCTGCCTCACCCTGTCTTCTGATGACCTTGTCATGTTAAAGTGACAGCGAGGTCATCCTGCTGATGGGTATCAAGCTGACATTTCCCATCCTTTCTGTCGGAGTGCCAGGCAGGGATGCATTCCCAGCCAGGCCCTTTCACTCCTGCCTCTCCCAGCTCGGGCAGAGAAGCCAAATGAGGCAGTGCATTTCCCACTCCAGACCTGGGGAATGGCTGGGAATGCTGCACGCTGGCGTGATTTCCCTCCAAGTGTGATTAATGACCGCGCACGCCACTGCCCTGCCGGGGTTACACCGGGGGCTGGCACTGAGATGGAACTGGGGAGCAGCTCTGGAGCTGCTGCTTGCTGGGGGCTGGCGAATTCCGTGAGGAAATTTAGTGGATTGCGAGTTGGTTTATACATTTGCGTTTGTGATTTGATGTGTGGGGCACTGGAACGCTCTGAGCGAGCTCAGGGAAGTTGTGCAATGCCGGGGCATAGGCAGGGCTTGGCTTCTGAAGCAAGGTACTGCTTATTGACCCCTTGGTTGTGGTAAAACAATTCATAACTCTTACCAGTCTTTGTAGGCTGTAGAAAGAGAATGAAATGAGGTCATTTTTCTCTGTTCTTTCTCAGGTTTTTAGCTGCCTAATGATTGCATTTAAGTAGGGATGGAGGCTGTTGTTCAGCACGGGGTGGTGGGAGAAGGCAGAGCCAACTGCTCTGTGTCTTGGGACCTGAAGAAGAAAATATTTTCCCTTGGAACATCTCATCCTCATCCTTCTCCTTGGCACCTGTTTGCCAAGGAGAGATGGAAGGAAGGTTTTCCTTCTTCCCTGATATTGGTGCCAATCAATGCATCAGTGGCAAGACCTCGTCTGTGATGGAGGGAATTCTGTAAGAAAAAATAAATAGTGTTGATGATTCCATAAAGGATTTAAGGTGCTGAACTTCTGCTGCCTCTGAAGGGAGAAGGGAGTTCCTGGAAAGGACATTCCAGCAGAAATAGAACTGAGAATCACCACAGAGACACCAGGATTGAGACATTGGGATCTTGGAGGTCTTTTCCAACCCATGTTATTCTGTGATGAGCAGAATCTCACCACAGAGGCCTCTGGGGGTCAAATCATGAATCATTCCAAGGTCTGGATTGTGTCTTTGCTGAATCCATCCCAGCACTCCTCCCCTTGGAGGTGTTCCCTGTGACACCCTGGTCACACCAGGTGTAGCCAGACATCCAGGTCAGAGCACTGAGCTGCTTTTCCACAGATTCACAGAATCACTAGGTTGGAAGAGACCTTCAAGACTACCGAGTCCAACCCAGCCCTAACACCTCAACAAAACCCTGGCACTGAGTGCCATATCCAGTCTGGTTTTAAACCCATCCAGGGGTGGTGACTCCACCACCTCCCTGGACAGACCATTCCGTACTTAATCACTCTTGCAGTGAAAAACTTTTTCCTAATACCCAACCTAATTTTCTGTCCCTGCCCATCCTGGGTGGAGAAGCCACAGTTTGAGATGAGCTATGAGCTGCTGGGTGAAGCCCAGAGGTGCCCATCCATCAGCCCTGGCGTGTGTCAGCGCTGCCATGGAGGGATGATGCACTGCCCCTCTTTATTTACTTATGATTATTACTGATCAGCTGAGCAAACGGGGGATCAATAGATGAACTACAGGGGAAGTTCGTTTATATTATTCTGCCAATACCAAGGTCATTTTTATAACTAAAAAGGGTCGAGGACAAAAGATGGATGGCTCGTGGATGAATTTAACCATCCAATCCATTTACATCCCCACAAACAGCCCAGCTTTATCTGTTAACCAAAACATTGCACTTCACTCCTCAAGATGATTTTTTGCTGGGATAATAAATAGCTCTGGCTACATTAAGTGATTATGCAATATGGGCCTGTGGCAGTCGAAATTTAGAGCTGATGGCTTTAAACTTCCACTCTACTGCAGTTTTCTGTGTGCTTACAGTGATGATGTGGCTGCTTTGCAGTTCAAAAGCACCTTGTGTCCAAAAATCTCATGTTTTATTAAATTTATTTAGCACAACAGTCTGTGCCAGGCAGGTTTCAGGTTGGAGATGAACAAACTGAGTAAATCAGATACAATTTAATCTTTGAAACTTCTGTTTTAACCCTCAGACTGCACACACTGCTCAGTGTGTCTCTTGTGTCACACTGCTTTAGTGTCTCTTGCATCTTTACAGAATTCAGTTTCATAGTGGAACTTCTCTTTAGGAGAAAGGGAGTTGGAGGTAACAACTACAAGGGGAATTTAAGAATAAAATCATAATTAATGGAACTTTTTTTTTTCCTCATGTGCACTGTTACATATTTCTTGTCTGGGAGAAAGTGAGCAAAATACCAGACTTGGAGGCTTGTTAATTGGGACTTGCTCTGCTTTCAAGGGTCACTGTCTGCCAAAGGGGTGCAATGGGGGAATGTTTACTGTGCAAATGTTTCACCTCTGCTTCTGGGTCCCTTCAAACCTCATTCATAGAATCCCAGGATGGTTTGGGTTGGGAGGAACCTTAAATCTCCTCTTTTTCCACTCCCACCATGGGCAGGGACAGCTCCCACTAGCTCAGATTGCTCAGAACTTCATCCTTCAATACTTCCAGGGATGGGGTAACTCTGATTATTGGTAAAGCCTGTTTTTTAATAATGGTGGTGATGAAGAGCTGGTTGTAAAGGTGATGTTGGATTGCTGAGATGGAGAAAGAGAACAGCCAGAGGTTCCATATGGAGCCATAGGGAAGGGAAAGGCATCTCCAGCCGGATCCATGGGCCAGGACTGAATGAACTCCATTTGATTTCACCAAAACTGCCAAACTATCAAGTGAGTTTCTCAGGCTCGTTAACACTGGACTTTAAGAACCCCGATAAGAATGCAATATAAAATCAAAGAGCCCCTAAAGACTGCGAGATTATATTTAATGCTCTCCTATCACCAGGCCCGGAGTGCTTGGCAGGAGAAACGGTGACATTTCCTAATCAGTCCTCTCTCATATTTGTCTTGGCTGGAAGTTTCAAGTCCTCAGCTCATTGAAGTCACTGCAAATTCTCTCCATTAGATCCTGTTTGACTTCCTGGTAGCTGCAGTTACTTAACTCTATCCCAATGGCATGGAGGAGTTATGTCTTTAAGAATCAGTGATAAAAGCTGTGATACTGTGTATGGAAATCACAGGTTTGTGCTCCTTCTCAGAGTCTTTGTTCTTGAACATCCATTTTTCTTCACATTATCTCACCCTGGCGTTTCCCTGAAGCTTGGTCTGTGAGTACAAACACATCATTTCATACTAAAGGATGATTTAGGATGTTCCTTCCTTTTGAGCCCCTCTTGGAACACCCTGTCCTGAGTCACCTCTGCAAACAGTGTTTTGTTCTCCTGGGATTTAAAGAACAGGGAGGATTCCTCTGTAAAGCCATAGAGGACATGAGCAGGTGCAGAGTTGTTCCCTACAGAAGATTTCCAGAAATTTTGGGCCATGAATCCCTCCTAATTCCACACATTTTTCCCGCAGCACCGTTCCACCTTTTTGCCCAGGCTTCCAGCTAAAAAAATAAATGGTTATAAAATGGTCTGTGGAGTTGCACAGCTTTTCAGGCTGTTCCTGGGCCACAAACCACAGCTTGGCTGCTCCCCAGTGTTCCCAATTGTGCTGGGGTTGCCCTTAGCACTGAATGGTTGGTTTATTCTTTCCACTCTTTTCAGCCCGTGGTTTGTTCCTTGCCAGTCAGAGTTGCACTCTTCATCCTCCTTCCCTCACCAGCAAGGAGAGGGAATTCTTCCCCTCAGAGAAGAGCTTTCCTCCCTTTCCTCTTAATTCCAGGCACATTCACTTCAAAATTTCCTCAACTTAATAGGGCTCACAGATTTGCTTGCTACAGAAAAATGGAAGTTTTTGGTAAATTGTTGGCCAGAAAATGCTATGAAATCCCTGTGTTTTTTTACAATAGGGCTGAAAGAGTAAATGTTTGAGTGCTGAAATGGTTTTCTGTGCGTTTCCTCCACATCTGATTTTCCTATGGATGCACATCAATGGTGTGATGTGGGTTGTTGGCTGCTGTGTTTGAATATATATGTATATATAAATATGGCTGTGAAGATGTTTGAGAAGAGAAGCTTTGGGGTAACCTTATCTTCCAGAACCTGAAGGGATCCCACAGGAAAAAGGGAGAGAGGCTGTTTACAAGGGCCTGGAGGGACAGGACAAGGAGGGATGGCTTTGAATTGAAAGAGGGGAGGTTTAGGTGGGATATTGGGAAGGAATTCCTCCCTGTGAGGGTGGGGAGGCTCTGGCACAGATTCCTAGAGAAGCTGTGGCTGCCCCTGGATCCCTGGAAATGTCCAAGGCCAAGTTGGATGGAGATTGGAACAGCCTGGGACACTGAAAAGTTTTGTTCCACCCCATGGCAGGGGGTGGAACAAAATTATCTTTGACACCCCTTCCAACCCAAACCAGCCTGGGATCATCTGATAATGGGTATAGAATTGTAAAGACTCTCTTCCTGTGGAGCACCTGCTGTGGGTTTTGGTGCTCTGTGCCTGGGCTGGGTCCCACAAGATGCTCTGGGCTCCTGGCCAGTGGCCAGAAAGGCACTTAGGTATGGAGGCATTCCTGGTTCTGCTCATTTCACTGATACTTTGTGCCCAAATACTGGGCCAGGGCCAGCCCGCTCCAGAGTTGGCAGGATAAAACTTTTAAGGGAATAATTAATGGAAATTATGAAGAGCAAGATTTGTAGCTTAACAGCAGCACTGTCTCCTGAGCTGGGCTGCAACAGAGGCACAGGGAGGAGGTGAAGCATGTGAGCACTCGAGCTGCTGGGCAGGAGAGGGGTTTCCAGTGCTGTCCACACAGTTTAACCAGTTCAGAAACCACACCCTGGAGGTGTTGGGTGGTGTTTGGGGGTGGAAGGAGCTCTGCCAGGTTACAGGGGTGCGGAGCTGCTCTGGATGTTGCTCAGAAGCTCGGCTGTGTGTGAACGCCAGAGCTCCAGGCACAGGGTGGGATTGTTGGGGTGTCCTGTGCAGGGCCACAAGCTGGGCTTGGATGACCCCTGTGGGTCCTTGCAGGAGATTCTGTGATTTTTCTGATCTGAGACATTTTTTAAAGCCACAATAAGCTGGCTGGAAGGAGCTGTTTGCTCTGCAGGTCATGCTGTCCCTGTGTCCATGCAGACAACGGGGCCATCACATCACAGACGAGCAGAGTGACTCTGCCAATAACCCAGCTGTGAACAGCACAAATTTGGCACAGCAGGGCCAGAGCCTCTGCTTTCATTTGGAGCATTCACATGAACTTGTGTGCAAGTAAGGATCGCAGGCCCTGGGCTAATTTAAGGCAAAAGAAGTGTTGTCTAGGGTTTTTTTCTGAACCAGCTCCGTGGTGAGGCAGATTTGAGGTGATGCAGGTGGCCAGCCCAGGCTCCAGAGCTGGAAGTGATGTCCCCAATGCCCTGACCCAGGCAGGAGGGCTTGGGAAGAGCCAGTGTCAAGGCAGGTGCCCAGGAAGGGTGAAACCCTGAAGTGCTCACCTAGCTGTAAGCATCCCTGACGTCATCAGTGCTGAGCTCTTACTGAAAAATCAGATGATAATAAGGACCACTGGAAGCAGTGCTGTTATCTGCCTCCTGACTTCTGTGCAATTACTGGGCATTCTCTTCTTCCAGCTCAGAGCAGATGTGGAAATATCTCTTTGAAACCCAGATTCACTGAGATCCAGCAGGGGCAGGTTCCCGTCTGTCATCTTGGCCCTCAGAGTTTGCTGCATGCATCATGCCTTGCTGAATGCATCAGGCCATGCCTGTTGAAGTTTGGGTTGGGGGTTTTTTTTCCCCGTAAATGACAGTTTATCTGAGCCAGGGGAATGAATGGATAACATTACTATTTATATAAGCTCATTGTGATCTGTCTCAGTAATGTAATCAAATTAGGGTTAACTGCAGCTGGAGAATGCCAGCTTGTAAACTGTTTTTCAAAATGAATCACATGGTGTTCCTTGACATGTTTAGTATACATCTGGGGGGCTCTGCAAAAATTCTAGCACATCCCCAACTGGTGTAACTGAGGCAGGCTCCTGGTGCCACCAACCCCTGAGCCCAGGGGAGGGCAGGCAGTGAAATCCCCCTTTGGCTGGGCAGATCTACCTCCAGCCCAGCCCCAAGGCACAGGCTCTCCTGACATGGCTGCTGCTGACATGTTGTCTTTCCCCTGGCTAAAATCAACAGATCACTTGATAGAAAAAGCATGTGGTGTAAATTTTGAGCACGTTTAGGAACATCTGTACTAAGTGCAGGAGTGCAGCCCACTGCACATGTTGAGCTCTATATTTAGTCTCGTGGCATTCGCATGAGATGAAGCTCAGCCTGAGCTAAAATTACTCAATGAGCAGATTTTCAAAGTATCTTCTGTCATTCTTCTTAATAAACATCACATCTGGACCTTGCTGAGCCTGGTTCTGCCTCTCCCCCCTGAGCAGGAGGTGCCATGGACATCGTGGTGTTGCATCATCCCCTTCCCATGTGCCATGGAGAGTGGAATCCCAGCTTGGGCTCTGCTCCAGGGCACCTGGTGTGCCTGTTGGATTGCTGTCTGGTGGCACAGGTGTTGTCAGATGGTGTTTATTCCGCACTGGGAAGGCAGCAGGACAGTTCTGAGCTTCCCTCCAGCTCGCAGGAATGTTTCTGAAGGCTCATTTGGAGCTCTGGCAGTGGCTGGGCAAAGGGAGGGTTGGAATTCTGGCCTCTGCTCCTCACAGACACTCCGCCAGTGCCAACGCTACCCCAGGCTGCTCAGCTGGAGTGGGAAAATGGGACATTCAGGACACTGGGCTGTGGGATGTGCCCGAGCCAATGCAGGTGGTCTGTGGTAGAGCTTGGCCCACAGTAACACCTTGGACATCTTTTTTATAAACCAGGTGTAAAGAAAGGATGGAATATTTAATCTAAACCAGTTCCTACTCTCCCACTACTGCTAAAACACCTTTTCACACAGGGAATCACAGAATTGTTAAGGCCGGAAAACACCTTTAGGATCATCAAGTCAGTGCAGCACTACCACCATGTTCACCACTAATTGTCCATGTTCTGATAGTTTGAGTGTGGAGATGGTTCCACTGAAATTATAATTCCTCATGATATTGAGAGCTGTTTCCACAAGAAGTTCTGTAATAGATGGGAACTCAGAAAAGATATCACCAAATATCAAAACTCAGCCATTTTCAAATGCTCGGAATGAGCAGCAAGGTCCCACAGAGGATTTTCTGCAAAATCGCCATTTTTGAGTATGAATGAAATATTTTCACAGGAATACTGTTCTCTAAGAACTTTGAAATTCAAGATCTGCTATGAATTGAAAAGGGGAAGAAAAAAAAAAAATGTTTGAGAGAAGTAACTTGCCCCTTGAGCACAGCTCTGTCCAAACCAACAAAAGGAAGCTTGTGTTGGCATCTCGATTCCGACTCAGGAATTCCTGACTCTTAAGCCTGTTTGTACAGGGCTCCACCACAGCCCAATTTGCACTTCACTGGAGTTTTCTTTCCCCTCGACGTTTATGGTGCTGCTGGACGGGTGGATTACACACTCTGACTGCACACACTTCTCTGATTGTATCCAAAGGCTCTTTCTTTGCATGTAATAATTACAGGGAAGTGTCTTCATTTGGAGGCAGCTGCGTCCCATGGATATTTTGGAGTTGTTTTGCATTTCTGTTTCAGCTCTAATTCAGCTCATGGCCTAATTCTCCAAAGCTTTTGGGGGTTACTGGTTCCTGGTGAGCGCACTGGGAGCAGTCAGCATTCCTTAGAAGTTTGGTGGCATCCAGGACAGGCAGGGTGGATGTTTAACTCCAGTCATCACAGGGATGTCAGGGTGTTCTAGGGTAGGAACACAGAATTTTATGGCTCTGGGATTTGCCTCTTGATCCTATTTGCTCTCAACTACTTTGGAAACCGCAGTTTCAATGTCCATTAGAGCTGGTGTAAAGCACGGAATGGTTTGGGGTTCTTCCCATGGAAACACAGCCCTTTGTTAGTGCAGCTGAGCTGGAGATTTGGCAGCGGGTTTGAAATTTGTAAATCAGTTGATCTCACCTGGGCATGGCCAAAGGGGGCCTGGAGCTTTGTGCCAAGCACTCAGCTGCTAAAATGCAATTGAACCTTTCCCTTTCCCTTTCCCTTTCCCTTTCCCTTTCCCTTTCCCTCCTGCATTTCCTCGCATATCCACTTCTGTTTCCTGAAGGTTTTTCCTGCTCTTTGGCAGCCAAATCACTTCCCCTGGCTCTGGGAGCCTCGAACACCATGTCCCACCCAGCCCTTGGGTATCTGTTTGACCTCTGCAATCCCAGATCCCCTGGGAGCCGCTGGAATTACCGGCGAGGGCGGCTCGATCAGCTCCGTTCCCGGTGTGTTTACCCTGGTGGGGTATCCAGGGTGATGCAAAGTTGAGGTACTTGACCTCCCCGCATGCCCGCTGACCTGGAGCTAATCTGAGGTGGAGCACAGCAGCGATTTAATGACTTGTTCCACCACACCTCGGTTGGAGGGGGAATTAAAGAGCTCCCAGGGCAGCTGCCAGGAGAGCTGGGAGCATCCCGGAATCTGTCCCTGCTCCAGAGGGACTCAGTTCCAGAAAGCCTGTGGGTGCCCGTGTTGTCCACACCTGCCTCGTGGCATAGAAACCTGTCCTTGTGTGCCAAACCAAAGGGAATTATTCACAGGAGTGACAGAAAAACCTTATATTTATTATATTATAAAATACAAAAAGCAGCTGTGATGAAAACCTTCCATCAAACTTCCAAAACATTTGTGTGCAGTTGAGAGTTTTGGCCATTATTATCAATAATATAATATTTATTCATTCTCCTCGTAATCCTCATAACAACAGCAATATCAATCTTTATTATTTCATAACATTCTTAGTTGCAACTCAATTTTGTTTCTATTCTGTTTTTTCCTTAGCAAATACTGACTGATCCTGAGGTGACCTCCCAGGAGGGCAATATAAAAAAGGTAGGACATGGCTGAGTCTTCTGGGAGTTGTTTTATTCTTCCTTGGCTTGGAAATACACCCAGACACTTTTCCCTCACTTTTGAACCAAGGTGTTGATGGCAATAATGTCGTAAAAGTTTTCCAGTGTTTGCTGTTGCTTTTTTGGATTAAGTGTTGTGGTTCTGCTGGCATATTTTTCTGTCTTTTTGTGATTCCAGTCATTATGACAGAGAAAATAATAGCTTGAGGTGTTTCTTGATTTGGCTACAACACAAACAGCTGCTGGGCCAAAGCGAAAAACCTCATTTACCTCTTTTCCAGTAAAAGAAAGTGTTGGTCCTTTGTTAAAAGTGCTAAATTTTTGGAGGTCACTTCAGCATGTAAATGTGACTTACGTGAGGTCCAAGGGAAAAGGAATAGGTCTGTGAAAGGATAAAATTCAGCCCATGTGATGTATTAGTGGTGCTTTTCATCACATTGTGGGGCTCGAACTGTAACAGTGACCAGAGAAAATGTGTTCCACGCTCAGCCCAGCTGCATAAATGTCTCCACTGGGGCTGGGAGGCAGCCTCAGCATGACATACTTGTGTAGCCAGGCTGCTGTTTGGGTTGGGGTTGCCCTCAGAAGCACCAAAATGAGGTTTTGTTCCTTGTGGATCTGCTGGTTAACAGCTTGGCTGATTAAAGCGTTACAAGTCGGGTTTGATTAGACCCTCTCAACGGCTGCAGCTTGTGTGTCCTCACTGAAATAAGGAGCTGGTTGTGACTCCTTTTATGTGCAGTTGTCTTGTAAAGGATGTTCTCAGTCCTGTTGATGAAGTTTTTGAGAGTGGGGAATCTCTGAAGCTAGACCTTGCCACAGCTGCTATTGCTGCTCATCCTTCAGGCGATGCTGCTCCTCCACTCCTAAAACGAAAAGGAATTCCTTGCTTCCCTCTGCCAAACAGAGTGAAATGCAATCCTTTCCAGGCTCCGGAGTCAAGGAAAAGGGATTTAGACACTCATCCAGTATGGCCTGTTCTATTCTTACCATGTTAGAAAACAACAAATGAGGTTTTATTTCCGGGGCTCCCAAGAGGAAGTATCCTCCGAGCGCGCCGTGACCTCGCCAGGGACCTGTGGCCACAGGGCTGAACTTTTTACCTTGGGCACCTCCATAACTCATGGAGTGTCTGTCCCTGCCTCTGTGGGCTCCTTTTGTCCAGCCAGAGGTGGTGACAAGGTGGCAGGTTCTCATTATCCCCAAGGATGGAGGGAATTCTCCATGGCTCAGCTATTTCTTGTTTGGTCTTTAATTACAATATCACGAATGAACTCTCCATCCCCACCTCCAGGACCTGCATTATCCCAAAGAGAACAGGAGTTGGTGAAACAGGGAAACACAAGACTGGCTGTTTTATATCTTCAATCCATGGGTTTATATTTAAACTTTGTGCTTTTATTTCAAGGAGGATTTTTACCAAAAAATTGCGGGTCTTTGAAAAATGCCTTAAATATTTCCCTGTGCAGCAGGCATAAAACTGGACAATTGTGATATTGGACAAGGGGGGAAGGCCTGGCCTTCCACTTGTGTCTTTTAAATGCATTGTAGAGAAGCACTAGTGGGAGTTTATGAGGTGATAAATTTATTGAAGGATGGGCAGTAGGGTTTTACAGCTGGGGTAAAGGAGGTCAGAGCAGTAAGGTAAAGAGTTCAAGTCTAAACTTTATGGCTTGTGAAAAGACTACTGCGAGACAGCTTTTCAGTCAGAAGAAAATGAAAACTAAAGAATGAGAAATCACTCCGGACAATTTTTGTAGGATCTCTCAATTGTTTGGAAGTAGCACTCTGGCATTTGGCTCCAGTGGCACAAAACCCTTTCGGGAGCAGATTTCCTTTTCCAGCCTCTCTAAATCATTCAGTTGTCATATCCCTGAAGACACAATAGTTGAGATTTGACTTCAATTTATTCCTATTCCTTCAGAGATGAGTTGGTGGTGAGAAGGTGACTGAAGACAAATGTAACTGGAGTGGGTGGCCTGATTTACATTGGGAGGGGAGGAAATCAGAGCTGCAGAGACAATCATTTCAGTGGCTCCTTTGACTGCTGCATCACAGGTTCAGAATTGGGCACTAACAAGGACTAGAAAGAGAGAGGGAAAAAAAAAGCTGGAATGCAGAGAAAAATCTGTAAAACCAGAGAAAAGCAGGGAAGGGAAGGTGATGGCAGTGAGAGGTGTAGGGAGATGTGCAGGAAGCAACGTCTGCTTAAAACTGACCCCAGGACTATCTCTGCTCTTATGCTCCCAGGAAAAAACCACTCTTTTGCATTACTTTAATGAACTGGAAGGCAGGGAAAAGTCTGAAAATGCAGCAGAGCAGAGCCTGTTTTGCAGTAAAATAAAACAGGTTCTTTTTTGGCTTGGAGCACAAAGAATAAGTATTTCCCGCTGTATCCAGTGTAACAGTTTGTGTTACTGTTATTTCTGCTGGGACCAGTAACACCACAAAGCTGATTTCTTTGTTAGTGGTTGTCTGACAGGAATAATTCAATGTCACTAAAGGACCCATATCCTTTTCTATAGGATAATTTTCTATATCTATGCTGCTCCATGGGTTGAAATGTGATGTATATCTAACAGGCTTTCCTTGTATCACTTTTGCTTGCTAATATTTCATTTAACTTAGAGAAATACACATGAGCTCCTCATCCTGTTTGTTTAATTTTAAATCATCAGTGGTGGAAGCAATATTAAAACAAGAAAGCCACTTATTTTAGTTATTTTAGTGACCTGAAAAAAAATACACAGAGACAAAAATATGAGTAATACCTGTGAGTTTATTTTCCCCTGCTCCCAAATGTCCTTTTCCCAGCCCATGTCCCTGCACTCTGTTTATTTTGCTTAGAAAGCAGCTCAGTGTCCTCTCTCTCTGAATTTTCCAAGCTTCTCCACTGCATTTAATAAGCTGAACAAACACCTTGTTGTCATTGTCACTGTCCCCACTGTCATTTTGCTTTAACTTTGAGCTGAACAGTTTCCACTTCCTCCAGCAGGAAGTGAGGCCTGTGCCCATTACACACCACCTTTTCTTCCCCGCCAAGCAGATGCATTTCTGTCCCCTCCAAGGGTTACTTTGGATGAGGGATGCTGAAGGAAGGATTCTCTGTGTGTGCAGAGCTCCTGGCCAACCTCCCCGGGCTGGGCTGTTTTTCTGACCGTGGTGACAAGGGACCTCGGGGACTTCTCTCTTCAGTAGACTCTCTATTTAGTTTCTGTTTACTTAGAGGGAATAGCCTGAGGGGCTACTGCAGAGAAAACATCTGTGGGAGATAATCTATAGAGTTATCTATCTATCACTCTTGTCGACCCTGTCTCCCCTGAGAGCAAGCTGAGAGACTTGTAATAAAAAGGCATTGCTGAAGAGGCTTTAGGGACAAATAAAGAGACATGTTAAGGGCCAGCTGAAAAAGGATAGAAGACATTATTAAAGCTCAATAGCCGTCTTATCAAAAT
The DNA here is from genome assembly GCA_013396955.1 of Regulus satrapa. Lineage (NCBI taxonomy): Eukaryota > Metazoa > Chordata > Aves > Passeriformes > Regulidae > Regulus > Regulus satrapa. The sequence continues at coordinate 68,629 of VWZN01008050.1, forward strand.
CCAATAGGATAGGCATTTGGCAAAAGGCTTTAAATTTATTCTTTGACTTTCTGGAGAGCTTGGATTTATCCATTAACAAGAATGTGCTGCACAGGGAGCGGGAGATGCTATCGGCTTCAAAAGGGTTGGATTCAATCTGGTATTGTGCAAAACACAACAAAAACCTGAAGACAAAACCAATTTCCCCCCTTCCTCTGGCTGGCCTCATTCCTACATTGCCAAATATTAGAAGCTGTAAATATAATGCTGATGAGGCTGTGGAGTAAAAGCAATTTAAACAGCATGATTATTCTGTGCTCGCAGATCACACAGATTTATTTTTTTTAAAATAAAGTGAATTTTAGAAAAATGGGTGTGATTAGAAATTTTGGCCTTTTAAAAAAGCACCAAGTAGCAAACAAGAAATCCAGGTACGAGCAAAGCTTTCAGCCCTTAAAGCAAAAGCAAAACCCCAACGAGCGTTTTGCCACTGCAGATGTGAAGCAGGACGGGGCCATAAATCTCCCCGGGTTTATTATTATATCCAAAAATGCTACAGGTCAGAGGAACCATCTGATACTCCAGGAGCACATTGTTCACGCGGGGATGATTGATTGATAATTATGATAATTTGCGAAATGATTATTTAGGTATTATGGCTGCGGCCTGTCCCACCGGGTCGCTGTGAAGCCATTTTCTATATCGCGGAATGGCCTCTGGCAAGAAGGGATATGGAGAGGCCTGGCCGGGGTCTCCTGGTGGGATCCATGGGGCTGATGAATGATGACCCAGAGGAGTAAGAAATCAGACTTCAATAAGCAGTCAGGAAGGTAGTTAGGGAAGAGCAAGGGAAACTGTTCGCTGTCTTTTTGTGCTGCAATTACCCGGCAGGCCAAACCCCCCTAGGCCTGGGCAGCACATAGGGCAGAGCAAATTGCAGCTGGGAGCCCAGCCTGCTGCAGGCTGCAGCCTCTGCAGTGCAACCTGCGCCTGCATGTCTGTGCTTTGCCGCGATGTGTTGCCCCCAGCTCCTGAGAGGTGCTCCAAAACTCTCCGCAAAGGTTTAAGCCCGCAGATTTCAGTCAGTTTTTCTTCGCTTTTCTGCGTGTTGAGGAATCGCCCCCCCGCCACCTCTCTGGTTTGTGCACAATCCTCATCCCGGCTGGGAATTTGCATAGAGTTGGGGTTAAAGATGCTCCACAACCCCGTGGGAGGGGGGAACAATCCCAGATTTGGGAGCTAAAGCCCCATTTCTCCAGGGCTGCTGCTTCACAGTTGCTATTTCAGAAAGAGCTTTAATTTGCTTGTTTTATAGGTTGTATCTTTATGAAATAAAGGTATATTTAGCGGCCACAAACACAGGCAGCTTTGAGTTGATTTTTATAATCTTTTCCTGAATAGACTTGTGTCATTCCAATAAGCCCTGGACAAAAGAGTGGACAGTTGTCTGAGAGTCTTTTTTATAACATTTCTCTCTTTCTATTGTTAGAAAGCTGCTAATAAAAGAACCAGGAGTCCATTAATTCAGTGAATGAACATATAGTAAAGTCAGTTCCCTCTTGAGAACAATAATGTTGCGGTCAGCTTAAGTTTCCATGGAAACTAAGTACTTCTAAGAAGTTTGCATCCTTGATTTTGCTGAAATGAAGTATGTAAAGTAAAAAAAAAAAAAAAAAAAAAAAAAAAAAAAAAAGTGTAAGGCTGGCATGGAAAAGTCGGCAAAGAAAGTGACGGTTAAATTACTTTGCAGCAATAACATTGTGTGTTGAATTTCTGTGATAGAGATGTTTGGGCTGGGTTGTTTAGTGAGTGTGGGTATGAGAAATGGCTCCGTGAAGAGATCTCAGAGGGTTTTGAGCCCATAAATCAGGCTGAGTTAAGAGGACTTGCAGTGGTTAAGTTTGCTCTCTCCATATCTGCAGAATGCTGAGGCAGCCCCAGGCACATGCACAGCACAAGGTGGAACAGTGCCTGTCCCAAGACTCCCACAACTGCAGCCTGGGAAGTGGCTAATGCCAATTTCCCATTTCTCTGTGGCAAATAATGTGGAGTTTGGGTACGGAACACCTCACACAGTTCTAAATAAGATCTCTTTTTGAGTTAAGTTGGTTTGTCTCCTCCTCCCTTCTGTGCAAACCCCAGCACTGCGATGTTGAGCTGCTCTCCAGCACTGATCTATAACCTGTGCCTGATTTCCCTGCCTTGCTGGGCCTGAGGAGGTCCAAAATGTGCTGCCAAGTTGCTCACACACATGGCTCAGGTGACACAGGGCTACAGTGAGCAGCGTCCCCTCAAATAAAAGTGTCCCTGAACTCCAGGCAGATTTAGGAGAGGTCACCTTGCTGTCGTGGTACATCTCAACACAGACACATGGACTTTGGGCTGGCTTTGAGTTAGAAATGTCATTTCTGTGGAGGTGAGAAGACTGTTGGCTGCTCCCTTGGCAAAACAAATTATTTAGAATGCTTCCCNGGAGCACCCTGGGACAGTGGAAGGTGTCCCTGCCATGGCAGAGGGTGGAATGAGATTATCTTTAAGGTCCAACCCAAACTACTCCATGGTTCTGTGATGCAAATGAGGGTGCAAATGAGACTCATTAAGACATTTTGGAGTAATCAGTTATTCGAATAACACATGCAAATTCAGGATTCATAAACTTCTTTATAACCAAGAGTTTCCTAAATAATGTGAAACCCTCACATGCTGGTCCCTTTGGTTGGGGTTTGTGGGAACGCTCACAAACACACAATTAACACAAATGAACCGTTTCAACACAAATTAAGAGTTTGAACACAAATTAACAGTTTTAACACTTCTCTCCCAATCCTCCTTTTCTCTCTGTGTCTATAAAATTCATTTCAGCACTCCCCTACTAGAAGCCACTTGCACTATCACACATGAAATGGCAACACTCGACATTGGTGTTTATCCACTCACATCCGACATGTTATTTAATTGCTTGCATCAGGAGCACAGGCTCCTTTTCCCTGCTAACCAAAGTGAGGGGCTGGCATTTCCATCCCTCTGGTGAAACAATGATTCTGGATGATTAGGAGGCATTACAGACCCAGCTTGGTTTGAAAATGCCAGAATGCCCCAGAGATCCCCATGAATCTGCTGCCAGCCGGCCCCTGTCAGAGCTGAAGGCAGCACTGTCTGGAGCCCAAAATCAACTTCAGGAAGGTCATGTGAAAGAAAATCCTCAGTCATCAGGAAGCCCTTGGCCCCATGGCCTTTCTGACATTTTCTGACAAACCTTAAATCACCGGAGTAGACAAAACATCACAAATTTTGGAATGATAGCCTGTGGGATTTGGGGGCTATGTCGTAACTTGGAAGGTAGCACACACACAGCCCCCTCCCCTCCCTCTGCTCCTCGGATGCTGAGCTGAGCGTGCCACAGGCACATTGGACTCAGGCCCTGGAATCAGGTCTGGACTCAGAACCACCTCTGGGGTGGGGTGGGGTGGGAGCTGGCACAGCAGCAGAGGAGGGAGCTGCCCTGTGTCAGCTCTGGATTTTTACCTGGAACGGGGAATATTCCTCAGGATGGGAGCAGGGCTCACTCTCAGGACAGACTTCTCTTCCAGGGGGGGAATCTGGAACTGGGTTTTGGTGCCTGGTTCCATACCTCAGGGAAGCCAGATGGCTCCATCAATGCCACCTGGGATCCTGAGGGGTGTGCAGGATTGGGTTCACCCCATTGGAAGGAGAATTTGGTCAGGTTGGAGCTTCTTGGAGCTCCTTGGATAAACAGGAAAACCTGGAGAGCAGCTGGGACGGGAGGAAAGGGCAGTGTGGGGGTGAGTAAACACCAGAGTGACTTGAAGTTGGGTCCAGCCCCAGTGGTGCTGCTGAGAAATGAAAACCAAAATGCAGAGAACTGTGTGCCAGTGAACAGTAATTAAATATAAATATACATAACAAAACAAAAAAAAATCCTTTTTGGTTTAGTTTCCCTTTTTTTATATTTGGTTCTAGAAATAAATCAAGGTTCTGCAGAGCACTGAAGGGGGGACTGTTGTCCAACAGCCATTACAGGATCACAATGTATTTTGATGTATTAACCACAAAAAAACAACCCAACCAAATTTGTTTTTCACAGGACAGTTTGGGGAGAAAAATAAAGAAAATTAATCACCAGAAGTGACCTGCCCTGTGCTGTTCAGTGCTGCCTTCCCTCTGGAAACTTCAGCAATGTTCTGTAAACATGTATATAAATATATATAAAATATATTAAAAAATAGATATTATATTAATAATAGTAGCAGCAGGAATAGTCGAAATTAAGTGCCTAAATCCTTTCTTGGCTAACCCAAGCATTTCATTTTTTTATTACATTTTTCCCCTCCTTATTTTAGACTGCAACAGAGAATATAGACCAGAAATACCGAAAGCTGTGGAATAGATTAGGAACTAATTTATAATCTTCAGAGGAGGTTTTCCTCCTGCTTAATATGACTTTATAAGTAACTGAAATTAAGAAATCTTCTGTCATCTGCAGCCATCCCCTCTCCTAATCTTCTGGAGTTAGCTGATTATTTTAGGGATTTGTTGCCATGAATTCTGGCCTTGGGGAGGGGAGGTGAATTTGCTACCCAGTGTTTTCCCAGCTCATTAATAACTGCTGCAGAGATAGTTCTGCACCGCTGCTGTCAGGACATCTTAGCCCCTGCTCGGTGAAATAATTCCTTCTGTTCCAGAAGAGTAAATCGCAGCTCCTAAAGGAACTGCTTCTCTGAATTTCCACTGGAATTTCAGTCTTAAGCTTCAACTCGTCTGTCCCACAGTGTTGGTTCTTCCTCACAGAAAGTCTGGGAAAACTTTGGAAATTTGTATCAGTGCTGCTGCCTCAAGGTAGTTTTTAGGACACCGTGAAATTCTGCTTTCCTGAAATATTCAATTCAAAAATGAGTCAAGCAGAAATTCCTTTTTTTTTTTTTTTTAAAAAAAAATGTTTGCCCTTCCAATTACTTATATTTATATGTAAAAACAGGAAAGTCATGACTTTCATTGTTCATCTCTTCCCTTAATACCTGGTTCAGGTTTTTTTTCCCTCCTTCTGTAGTGCTGCCCAGAAAAAGGCTGGACTTTTCTCCTGGTTATCTTGGCAAACCCGAGCAGTCTCTTGCTCAGCTCCTGCTGCCATGAAATGGAGATTAATCACTTTCCTTGTCATGGGAACCTTAGAAAAGGTGAATCCTGGAAAAATTCTGTGCTGGGGCTGGGGTTGCCATGTAAATCCATCCACAGGAAAACACCCTCAGCTGGACACTCAGCTCTATCTGCCCTTGGGATCCCCCTCACACTGACCTCATTCCTTTTTTCTGGCTGATGTCTCTTTTTCCCCTAAATTCCTGTTGGGAACAGAGGAATCCTGGAGGTTGTTTTTCCCCTGGTTTCCTGCAGTGCCAAGCAGGAAGGATGTGCAATTTTTCCTAAGGAGGTTGTGCTGTGCCTGAGTAAGATCCTTCCTCTCAGGCTTTGTGTCTGCTGATGACTCGAGCATGTCCTCTGATTTCCAACAGTAATTTATTCCTGGCAGTTTGGATTTGCCAGTCCTTTTGCCAATAAAAACTTGGGGTTGGGACAGTGTCCCACCCTCCATTCCAGGTCTGCTGCTCACCATATGCTCCTTTGCTCTTTGCTCTCATGGCCTTTCCTGCAGACCCAGGAGCACCCCCTGCTAAAAACGGGTACAAACTGGGGTGGGAAATGTGGGATTTAAATAATGCTCATTTTTCCAAGGCATTTCTATATCAGAGATCTTGAACCATCCAGGAAATCCCATCCTCATCCAGGAGCTGGGTTAGCTTTTGGCAAAACACTTCATGTCCAGCTGCTGTTCACACAGCCTAATGATCCATTTTGCTCTTTAAAGTATTTAATTCCAAGAAAAGAAGCCATAATGGTCCAGTTGTGGACATTTTAATTATTATTATCCTGATAGCATGATTTTCTCAGAGTAATGAAGTCAGAAAAATGAGATTTATTATTTAACCTGGTGTATGTCCACGTTGCTGCTGGGCCCAGAGCAAGGCTTTAACTATTTGCAACATGAATATTTGTGTTCTGGTGACTTCAAAGTGTTACAGAACAAAAAAGCCATGAGAGCAGAATATTCTGAGACAATTTTAAATGGTCTCCATGATAGGAAGCTTGGCAAGTGAGCAGCTGATGGATGTCAGGGTTTGCAGCCATGTTTGCTTTGGAAACTCTCTCTGAAGTTTGGATGCATCTCTGAAATCCATCAGAACTCCTTTGGTCTGAGAAACATCCATGAAAACCTTGCACATGACTTTATTTTTCTTTTTCTTTCATAGATTTCTTCTAATTCCTCAAGCTAACTGGGCTGGAAATGCCCAAGGAATAGATTTGCTTGTTGCATTTTGTCTGTTCTGTTTGTAATGCCAGGGAAAGCCTGGAAGTGTTGGAAGCTTATACACATCAGTGATGAGAAAAGGAACTGATGGAGTTTTTCTCTAAAAGTTCAAAAATCCTTTAGAACTGGACAAGGCTTTGAGTGTGTTTTGCTTCTCACAAAGGAGTAGAATTTAGGAAAAAGGACTTTTAAAACATATGTCTACATAGATTGGGTCTCTACAAAGCACAGCCACAAATTGATTGGCATAATGAGCAGATTTTAGGCTTTAAAGGGGGAGAGGGGATTTTCCAGCTACCTTTCTCAGCTCTGTGGTTAAATTAACATTTAGTGTCAGTCAGAAAACCTGATGGACTCTCTTTGGGTAGGACAGAAACTCTGCTGATCTCACGGACCTCCTGGATCTCTGCTCTTCCCTCACACTTCTGCTTTTTGTGCTCCTTTTCTGTGATGCTTAAAGATATCAAACTCTGAATTTTAAAGCCATGTGCCTCTCTCTCATTTGAGGATAACCAAACCTCTCCCTCTGTATTTACACAGCCAGGATTCATCTTTGTAGTAGCCCCAGTTTGTTTTCACTCCCATAAAATAGCTCACCTGTGCTTTCTGTGCTTGCACAGGGGTCCCCCCCTTTCGTGCTAACACAGCACATCAAATATTTGTTTGCTTTTTCTTGAAATATCACTGAATAACCACTTCCTTTAAAAAAAAAAATCTGCCAGCCATTTCAGTTTCTCAGTTCACAGGTCCACTGTTGTAAAACTGCAAAGCCAATGTGGTGGCAGAGGGACAGCCTCTTTCAGAGGCGCAGAAATCCTTTAAATAAATGAATTTGATCTGATTTTGTGCTTGTACAGGCAAACTTCTCTAAGATAAGCAGTTGTCATGCTGTAAAAGAAGTAGCTGAAATTCATATTCTGCATTAAGGGTCACTCATCTGTGCCACGCAGGAGGAAGCAGCCCTGCAGCAAGAAAGGTTGGGGTTGGACGCTGAGAAAAACGAGTCCCTGGAATAGCTGAGTAGCTGAGCGGGCTCTCTGGGGAGGAGATAAAATTTAGACAAATACCTGCCAGGCCGGCCTGGACCTCCACAAGGCTGCATGAGAATGAGGGGGATCACTTCCCACTCCCTGCAGCCACTCGGGTTCTCATGGTGCTCATGGGTTTATCTTGTTAATCAGTGAGAAAGGTGGCCAGGGAGGCAGGAGCCCCAGTGTCCTTTCATTCCGCACGTGCACACAGGGAAAAATGTGAGCTGGGGGCACTGAAAGCTTTTCTTCTGGTTTTAGGCTCTTTTTGCCTCCCTTTAATGGCGCCTGGGAAGTGTCGTGCTCTTTGTGTTCAGTTTTCCTTATCAGCCGAGCATTTTTCTCTGTTTTCAAGTGGGTTTGGTGCTCAGGAGAGCTGGCAGGTGGAGAGCAAGGTGATCCGAGGGGCTGAAATTGCTGAAGTTCCACGTAGCTGAGTTATCCAGCATGGAAACCAGTTGGTCCAGATTCTAAAATGTGTGGTTATACACACCTGGGTAAGAGAAAAGCATAGGGAAGGGAGAGGAAGGGAGAGGGAAGGAGAGGAAGGAGAGGAAGGAAGGA
>VWZN01008050.1:76654-91500 GCA_013396955.1 Regulus satrapa
GGAAGGAAGGAAGGAAGGAAGGAAGGAAGGAAGGAAGGAAGGAAGGAAGGAAGGAAGGAAGGAAGGAAGGAAGGAAGGAAGGAAGGAAGGAAGGAAGGAGTTCTAATAGTTGCAACTGCAAGGCAGAGTTCTGAATTAATATATCAAGTTAAAACAAGGATGATAGAACAAGGAATAACAGCTGCAAGTGAATGCTGGAATGCTCGGCGCTTTTATAAAGAAGATTTAAGATGTCAAAGCATTTTTATGTTTCAGCATGGCAGTGCTTTGTCCTTGTGGCTGACATTGCTGAGTTTCTATGTATCGTTGCACTGGGTGGAAACATCCTTTAACTGCCAGACAGCACTTACCGATAAGCCACCAATTAATAATGTTGATTTGAAAAGCCCGAGAATAGGTGAGAAAGCAAAGTCCTTTGGTAAGTCATATTTGCACAGTATTAAGAGTCCCCTTTTACCTGGCCCAGCAAACATGGTGTGGGGAGGTCCCTGCCATTGAAAAGCTGAGAGACTCTAATGATATGTGCAACTGATAATTGCCACTCCTCGCTGCTCAGCTCCCACTTATCGTGCCTTTGTACGCGCATACCTCTGCAACAGACAGCTCCCGGCAGATGTGGTTCTCTTTCCTAAATGCCAACAGGGGGGATTATTTTTTGGTTTTTTTCCTGCTGCATCCAGCTGTTTTACCAAAGGCGAGAATGCCATGGAGGAATCGGCATTTCCTCCAAAGCTGGTGGCCCTCGAATCGAAGGCTTTGCGTTGGGTCTGGGTGTACAAACACCCCCCTCTGTTTGCTCAGCTGATGCCACAGCCGCCCCTCAGGACCAGCAGGGCAAGGCCAGCGCTGGCTCTGATGGCACAAAAAGTGATTGAACCTGGTGGCAAACCTGGCCACAGCAGCTCACGGGTGATTCCACACAGCCGCTTGTGGGCTTTGGTGGAGGTGCTTTGTGCAGCCAGAAAAGATCTCGGGGTGCACGCAGGGCCAGGGTTCCAGGCTGTCGAATCATGACATCCCCTAAACTCTCATTTATCAAAAGAACAAACTGCAGCAGAGTCAAAAAAAACCCTCATCCAGCCAGGCCCAGGCAGGTGGGACGCGGAAGGTGTCGAGGTGAGGACATATCTTGAGCAGAGCAGCTGTCGGCAGCCAGGCACAGAATGCGCTCCATCATCTCTATCTTTGTATGTTCCTGTGCTCTTAAAAAGGCATAGAAATGGAATTAATTAGAAGTAGATGAAGCTGTTTGATTAAAGGGCCTATTTGTTGCCCAGCCGTATGTGGAGGTATAGAAATGCAATTAGTTAGAGAGTGCCATTAGCAGTGTCAGGGACCAGAAGTAATAGAGCTTAACCCTCCTGGGAGGCTGCTGGGGCTGGGATCCCGTGCTGCAGAGCCAGGGTTATACCACAACAACTGTTTTTCCCTCTTAACTCTTTCTGTGGAGAGCTTCCCAGCAAGAGCCAGGCTGTTCAAACACACACAGAGGCAGCTCTGCCCTCCCTGCAATCAGCAGCCAGCAAAACAAGAAGTTCCACAAAGACTTGCTTTTAAAATATGCAAAATACATCAATTTGTCAGCTTTCAGAAATCCCTTGAGAGCGTGGCTGGGAGTGTGATCCTGCTGCAGCATCTGTTCATGTGGCAGTGACCTGCAGGGTTTTGGGGCGAGAGTGGTGATAAAGCACATGGGGTTGAGCAGGAGCCTTTCCCAAGCAAGGCGTTCGGGAGCTGCACGGGGCTGCTGCAGTTTCACTTCATCTGCTGCTGCCTAAATCCACTTTGATGGCACCAGAATTTATCTGCCTGCTGGTCAGGGTGAGCTTTGGACACCTCTGGGATCTCCTTCAATGAGTTTTGTGTGGTCTTGCTGCTGCTGCTCCTCCTTGATCTGCTGGGTGTGAGCTAGGAAATGTTGGCTGAGCCCTGACTTTCGAGGTTTCATTCTTGCTGCCCAGCACTTTTTCTGCTCTTTCAGGGAAGCTGCACTGACTGAAGTGCTGGAGTGTGAGTGCTCAGCCCCACTGCCAGCTCACAACCTGTCCACAGCTGTGGCATCCACACACAGTGTCTGGGGAGAAACATCCACATATGGGATGCTCTTGGGTGAGAAAATGCTCCCCAGCATCAGCCCAGGCTGGGGCAAACCCGCTGTAAACCACCCTAAAGGTGTCTGATGTGTCTGTCCTTTCCCTTGAGAAAGTGCCACTCTGCAGATGAAAAGAAATGCACTTCATATTTCAGCTGATAATGAGAAGTTAATAAAATCGGGATTTTGTGCAATGCAGGACCTCTGACATCTTAATCTTTATTAAAGAGACTTAAACTACCAGGAACTGCTGGTGCTGACTGGCACAGTCAGACTCGAGAAACACCAGGAGAGACTGGTCAAATGAACTGTGTTAAACAACTCTTCTTAATCCATCAGGAAGAAACAATAAGTGCTGGAAACATCTATTTACCATGCATCAATCACGCTTACCTAAGCAATATCTAAGTAATTATGCTTCTGCTATATAGTTCCTGAGATGAGTGGTCTGAATGAGACATTATTAAAACAAAACGAAACAAAAAAAAACCCACTTTATTTGACCATATCAAATGTTGTTTCGCATTGTGTCACATTAATAATTTTTCTGGACGTGATTTCTGCTAATTGTGTTAAAATCCTATCTGGAATTCAAATAGCTGCTTTTTCCTTTTAAAAAATTGATGAAAGGAAGGGTTTAAAATTGTTTAAGTGATATTTTGTCTGTTGAGTTCTGCAAAGTCAGTAAAAAAGGTATTGGGACCAGTTTGCCGAGATGAGACCCACGGGAAGGGAATATTGGGGACAGGGAGAATGAAACTGATCCTTGCCACAGTGAAAGCTGAGAGCCTTTTTCCTTATTTATTTCTGTTTCTGCCTGCTTTTAGCCAAAGCCATCCCTGCAGGAGCAGGCAGAGACAGGAGGCCCTGGTGGTCTCCAGGCCACACCAAGCTGTGAACAACCGTCTCGTCCCTATTCTGAAGGTTTTCCTTACATTTTTCCTGACCAATAGAATGTTCCAGGCTGATGGATCAATTAATGGAGGGCAGTTTTGTCTCCACATTTTATACAGCCATGCAAATGCAGTGCCTCGCGTCTCGCCAACCTTTGATGTTTGAACATCACGGAGTTATAAAAACAGATATAAATATATGTGTGTTTTACAGACCCATCATTGTGTGGGGCTTTGAAATGTCGTTTTCTAATCCACTCAGAGGAAGGGGAGGGATGGAGTCTTTGTCAGTATCCAAGCAATTAGGATAATTAAAAAAGAAAGCTTATTGGGTAAACATGCTCTTAGATTGTGACCTCTTAATTAATGGACTACGGGGAGAAATTACAGCGGTGGCAAGATAATTAACACATGCATTTAAAAAGAACTGTTAGACAAGGGTATTATAGGATAGTAAGACACAGATTTGAATCATGGAAGGACTCTGGAGGTGAACAAACACGGTGGAACAAGACAAGATTTGCATGTGTGAGTGCCCCAGTACACAAGAGGGACAGATTAGGATAACTTTGTTATCACACCGAGGCAGCTCCTTTAGTGCCACGTTCCCCCAGCCAAGGGCTTTAAATCCAGGCTGAGTTTTGTGGAGTCTCCCAGGAGCAGAATTCCACCACAGGACGTGTTGCCATTCCTGATAATTCTGAATTTTGCCACAGGAGGGTTGGAAACTTTGCTCTCCTTAACACCCATCAGGTGTTTGTCTGTTTTGGGGCACCCTGTGCGTGCACTCCTGGTTTTTTTTCTGGCTCTCACTAATCCTGACAGCTCCAGCCAGTACTTTGGAAACTGGATCAGTCATTAAAATTTTTTTTTAAAATAAATTTAGGAACCAGATTGTTTCCCTTCTCAGAGCAGAGTTTGGATCATATGTGCTATTGTGTTACAAAGCTAGTCATCAGCTCAAATGTGGAGAGAGCCCCAAACAAGCCAGAATACCCAAAGCAGACTTTTTTTAAGTTTATTTTTTATTGTTTTACTACTTTCTGCCCTCAAAACCGTTTCATCCTTGACAGGTACAAAGCAGAGCAGGTTGTGGGGGTGGTTCTCAGACTCTGGCTTTGTACAGGAGCACCCAAAGCAGTGTGAGCACTGAGATGAGGGATGCTTATCAGAAATGTTATCAATAACTCACCAGTGTAGGGTTTGTGAGACAGAGCAGCAGCATCTGGGCATCTTCCTCACCTGGGATCATTTCCCCAGCCTCACTTTGGGGTTTATCTTTTTTCCATTTTTGAAAGAGAAGGGCACAATTAAAGCTCTACCTAAAGGTCTAATTAAAGACCTACCTCTGCCAGAGGGTTTTTACCTCTGCAGAGTGAGTGCTGCTGGGCTGGCTGTCAGGATCTCCTGCTCAGTTCAGGGAAGCAAATGGAGCATTCTGGGCTGCTCAGTGTTTTGGGAAGGGTAGAAACACCTAACGGGGATGTCCCTGCTCATGGATCAGCCCGTGGATCAGGCTGCATCTTGCCCAAAATGGAGAGGAACTTTGGATGGGCTGTGGAGGTGCTTTGTCTGGGTAGGAAAGATACCCAAGGTGCACACAGGGCCAGGGTTCCAGGCTCTCTAATCACAAACCCCCTTAACTCTCATTTGTTGAAAGAACAAACTGCAGAAAAGTCAAAACCCGAAACAATTTGTGTTTAAGGGATCAAAGCTCACGCTCCAAATGTGCAAGCCAAAGCTGGATGATTAGGTACAGTTTGAGGAACATGTGATTTGCATAAGTCCCCACTCCCTGCAGCATCCCGGGGAACAAAGAGATGCTCTGCCAAGCAACATTTCAGGGATCCCACCGAGCACTTACCCAAATCCCACCCACTTCTTGGTGAGTCTCAGCACTGCTGCTTTTGTCTGAATATAAATGTCCCCATTCAGTGCAGTGTTCATCCTACCTGGGACATTAAGAGGTGCGTGTGGACTAAAAAAAATATTTCAAAAAAGCATTATGAATGTTTGATTAGTGACTCTGGCCCCAAATTTTTAACTAATTGAGCACATTAAATGATATGTCTGTGAAAGACTAATACAAGACACTTTTCAAAGCTTCTTTAATAAAAATTCTATTTGGGATTTGACCATAATGGCTATCCTTGCTTGCCAAAACATGACTTCTTAGCAGGTGACTTTCATCAAGTACATCTGAAATAGTACCTAAATGAATTAGCAATAAAATGGACTTAGGCCGAGCAGTAGGAGCCTCCATTAATCTTGGGTTAATCACTAAAGAGATGCCATTCACTTTTCTTAAGAAGTCACATTTTTCTCCCCTTGCTGGCGACCAGATTTCATAAAGTAACATATTTCTAATGAAAGGGCTCTGCTTGAATTAAAACCCTGAAGGTTTATGCAGATTTTAGTTTTGATTACTGCTGGCATGGGCTCTTAGCAGACTCCGGAAGGTAGGGCCGCAGTGAAAGAGTCCCAGCATGCAGTTCATAATATTCTTTGAAATAAAATAGTGCACTTGTACTTAGTGGCTTTAATCAGCTCTGACTTTTGATAGTCAAACAATAGCTAATTACAGTAACACCTGCCTTCTAAGTCATGTCATGTAGGTTATTGCCAACAAGAGACCTTGTATCTTAGCTGCGTGATTATTATAGAGTCTAAAACCTATCTGTTCAAAAAAGAGGGGGGAGAAGAGTGGAGTTTGGTGGCTATTATCCCCCTTTTTATTGTCTGATGCATTTCTGGCTTTTCTCGTGGCGGTTTGCTGCGTTTGAAAGGCAGAGAGTTGGTGTTTATGGCCGGATTAGAGATGGGAGTCTCGGGGAGAAGGGTACCATTTGCAGCTCTTGCTTTTCCATGCACTGACGGGAGATAAGGCTGGATGTGTGCAGCCCCAAACCTATCTGAATGCGTCTTGATTTTCAGCGTAGCACAAAATGTGAAATATGTTGTGAGTTGGTTGTATCATCAGATCTCTGGCGGGCAGCCATGGAGCAGAATTTTATTTCACTGTCATTAAATGCACTGGTACGGGAAGGGGAACAAAGGGCCATTTATTCCAACCTTCATCAATTCTGGAAGGGTTTCATAAAATAAAAAATACTCAGCTAAGAACCTGATTTTGAAATGACAGACCATGTTTCTGGAAAGAAATCCACACTTTTCCCCCCAAAATATCTGCCTTTCCTGTGAGGAATTGAGTCGGATGAGTTTCCCTCTAGGGCAGAAGCCATAAATTATTGTCTCATTGAAGACTCTTTTCTCATTAATTTTGCCAGCAAATAAGGCTTCGTTTTCACAAACTCAGTCAAGTGAATAATATCAAATGTTTGCCAGAGGGTCTCCAAGAGCTGCAGCTCCGTGTGCTGATCCTGGAGGGATGCACCCTGCTCCAGACCGGAAGGATAATGGGACAGATTTGGCACCCAGTTCTTCCAGATTTGGGCTCAGAACTGTGTGAGCAAGAAAATTACAGGGCTTTAATGCTCAGAGCATTCTGAGAACTCCTGGGAGTGTAAGAGGGAGCAAGGAGACATCCCTGGATTTTGTTTTACAGGGTGTGTTTTATGGGTGCGTTTTAGGAAATTGTCACGGGTGGGTCATGCATGTCCAGGGTTCCACTGTTCTGCCTGCTTGATTTTGAAGGCAAATCGATTGAATTCTGGGAAGAGCATCATCCTCAGATAGCTCTTCTCTGGCTGACAATAAAATCCCTCAAAATATTTTGGGATTTTGGCAAGATGTGGTGCATCTCATCCCTGGGCGACTCTCGTCCCCCAGAATCTTGCATTTCCTGCACCATAACCCATCCCATCCTAGTACTGAGGATGGGTGTGTGGGGGTGTTAAATTTCCCTTTGCAATCAGACTGTGTTTTAAAAAATCATTCCATCTGGATTATACAATGAATTTGCAAGGGAATGTATTCAGGGCTACCTCGATGAGCAGGGAATTCATGTCACAAGGACGTGTTGTTAACTCTGCTTCCCAAAAGCACCTCTAAGTTCAGCCTTTAATGGCTTGGCTTTTCCCTCTAAGTTATTCTTTCTCACTCCATCATTTGTCACGTTAACCTCAAACCGTGTAGCGAGAAATCTTCTTTATATCAGTTACCATGTTTGCCATATCTGATCAGTGTGATTGATCATGGCCCCAGCCACAGGTTGGTAATAAGCTGTTTTGAGAGAGACACACATTTCCCCCAGGACAAAGCTGGCATGACAGCATTATAAACCGGCCATTTATCAAGCTGCTCCCAGGTGGTCACTGTCAGAGCACGGCTCGGCAGCCTGGGCTTCCATGGAGCTATGGGGGGATGGACCCGGGGCTGATGGGCACCGTGCTCAGCTCATGCAGGAGACAGTAACAAATGACACTGCACCACAGATGCCACTGGGAGAGCAAATGTCATGCCTGGAGTCAGCCAAGTTCCTCCTCAGAGTGCAGCTCTGGGTGGCAGTGGGGAAAAATGCCATGGGACTGTGGCCCAGGGAATGCTGAGGGTGTTACTGTGCTCCCCAGGGAATTCAGAGGGGGGCACTGGACCCCTCAGGCAATGCTGAGGGTGTCACTGTGCCCCTCAGGCAATGCTGGGGGTGTCACTGTGCCCCACAAGGAATGCTGAGGGTGTCACTATGCTCCCCAGGGGATGCTGAGGGTGTCACTGTGCTCCCCAGGGGATGGGGCTCAGGGCTCTCCAAAATACAGCCGGGGCAGAATCATCTTCACCCCAGCTTTGCAGCCCAGGGCTTCACCTTGTGTTTGTGGGGCTGGAGAGCATCTCCCACGAGGAAGGGCTGGGGGAGCTGGGGATACTCATCAGGGACAAGAGAGGGTTTGGGGTGACCTAAATGGGGCCCTTCCAGTTCCTGAAGGAGCCAACAAGAAAGATGGAGTTTTTACAAGGGCCTGCAGTGACAGGACAAGGGTGGATGGTTTCACACTCACAGAGGGGAAGTTCAATGGATACATGGAAATTTGGGAAAAATCCTTCCCTGTGAGGGTGGACAGGCCCTGGCACAGGTGCCCAGAGCAGCTGTGGCTGCCCCTGGATCCCTGACAGTGTCCAGGGCCAGGCTGGGCAGGGCTGGGAGCAGCCTGGGACAGTGGAATCTGTCCCTGCTCATTGCAGGGGTGGAACAAAATTATTTTAAGCTCCTTTCCAACCCAAACCATTCTGGGGGTCTGTGATTCCATGAAATTCGTCTTCTAAAGAACTGAATAAGGTGTTACAAAACTGTTTTTCTTTTAACTTGCTCTGTATTTGTTCCTGCCTCCCACCCTCCTCCCCTTTTCCCTTGAATTTTGGTAAAGTGACTTTTATTTTTCAACTTAAATGTGTAGTTAATCCCAGACTGCACAAACTGCAATTTTTAATCTTCATGATAGATTTAGTGACCACTGAAGTGTAAAATAAACTACTGTGGCCTAATCAATCAAATCTGCATAGTTGAGAGAAAGCACCTGTATGAGGCTTTTATATCAGAATGTCTGTAATGGTAATAGATGTTTATTAGCAACCATAAAGCATTTGTTTGAATTTAATATCTCTCTAAATAACACCAACAGCATTAAAACAAATCTCTAAAGCAAATGCAACTGCGCCATAAACAGCCCACAATGCAGGGTTTAAAAGCCTACAAGAATCCTGTGAGATTCATGGGTTGTTCTGTGGCTTAGGACACTCAGCTGGGAGGGAGCATAAGGAGTCCCCATAATAAAACTTTGCCCAGGTATCTGTGGAGGAGGGCTAGATTCTGAATTTTGGCACAAAATGTTTTGTTGAATGCAACAGGCAGCAGAGGTTTCCACCAGGGCAGTGCTCACATCTGAAATGTCCTTAAAAATAAATCAAATCCCATCAGATTTCAGGCCAAGAACCTCCTCCCATGCAGTGCTGAGGACTCTGAGGTGGTTTTGAAACACTGAAGAGGCTGCAAACACTCCAAACTTGTTCAAGTGCTCGTCCCTCGTAGTCAGAAGTGAACACAAAGTGCCTCCTGAGCAGTTTTTTAGGTTTCCTTGGCACTTCGATATCTGTGGGAAACAAACGTGTGGCCCTAAGAAAATTGCATAAAAGTAAAATCATTAACAGACCACTAAGCCCATTAATGCACTTTCAAGGATTTTAAAAAATATTCTGGTTTTGTGGATTTAAAACAGTTGAGGTTTTCTTCTGTTTAATGAGGAGTTCTTCTTTAGTCCCTTATTTACTGGAATGTTAAAAAACATCCTTGGGGGTGGTTATGAGCTGGAAAGCTCTCAGAGAAGCTGCTTTTAAATCCTGAAAATACAATTTTCACCGAGCGTGGCTACTCAAGGACTGGGAAGTATTTTAAAAACATATGAGCCACTCTGGGAACTTTTGGTGGGCAGTTTTATGAGAGGATTGGGGTGAGAGGGAATGGAGCCTGTGGATCCACAGGCAGGGACAGGCTGCACTGGCTGGTGCTGCTCCTGCTGAGGAGCTTTTCCCGAGCAGGAACCCTGAAATTCACACTTTTATGGGATATGGAAGCAGAAAAACCCCAGTTCCGGGGTGCTGAGGCAAGGCCCCCCAAGAAGTTATGGTTTTTTGGGTAACAGTGGTCAGTTCAAAGCGCTTGGGAAGAACAGGAATGTTCAGCTGGGGCACACGGGGAGGAAGAGGGAGTGTTCCCCAGGTTTGTTCCCAAAGTCTGGGACTCCCACGGGGGATATTGGGGGCTCTGTGTTCTGACACAGCCAGTTCAGCCCCTCCTGGGGGATGCCAGATCCCAGATTGTCCAGAAGAAGTGAGGCCCAAGCAGGGATCTTTCCCAGAGGAGGAGGAGAAAAGCCAAGTGAAACATCAGCCTGTTCCTGGGAGGGAGCAGGGAGGGGACACCTGGTGCTGGAGGATCATGGCTGAAATCTCATGTGTTTCTGGGAGGGCCTGGAGTGGTGAAGGGAATACTCTGCAAGCCTGGGAATGAAATTCCAGGGTGAATTTTTGAGGTGTTAAAAGCCAGGTGAGGCTCTGCCGTGCTGGTGCAGAGCGTGCTCCCAATGCCTGGTGCAGCTGTGGCTCCCAGACCCTGAGCCGGACCTCCAAGGGGTCGGGTAGGGGCTGTCTGCAATCCCTGGGGGCTGGGACTGGGGTGGGGAGGGCTTGGAACACCCCGGCTTTGTGTTTGTGCTGTGCCCTGGGAAGGAAACCCCCTGGTTCTGTTGGCAGGGCTGGCACAGGGGAGCCGAAGACAGTTTGGGGAGGAGGTGAGAGACTGAGAGAGAAGCCTATCACCTACCAACCCCCAAAACAACTGTGAATGATCAAAACTAATGCTGCTTATCATTTGTAGGAAGTGCAGGGTTGATATGTGGCCTGTGGGAGGTGTTAGGAAAAAGAAGCTGCGTGGTTCAATGGTGAGCGATGGAACATCTTTCCCTTAGCTCTTCAAATGCAGCTAAACAAGGACTCTGCAACAGCAGAAGGGTTTCTGTTAAAAGGAATAATTTCTTATTTTGCCATAAATTACAAAACACCATCACCCTTGCAAAAAGAAAAAAAATAAAAATAGAAAAAAAGTGGCTTGAGCAGGAACAATTGCAGGAGACAGGGCAGGGGCTGCCCGGGCGCGATAACGAGCCCTGGGCTCAGCCGGGGAAGCAGAGGGACAGCAGCCCCCCAGCACCAGGGATTTTCCTTTTCATCAGGGAGAGGGAAAAAAAAAATTAACAGAAGGCCAGAGAGGGTGGGATTGGATTGTAGATGCACAGACCAGAGAGTGCGCCAGGAATTATTTCAGAAAATTAATGGGGTTAATTTCACAATTTGTTCTAGGCTGGGTCTGGGAACCCATCAGAAACTTGTACCTGTTTCATGTAACTATTAAACTGCTCCTACAGGAGGTTTAAGTTGTGCCCGTCGTCTCCCAGTGCTGTTGGTTTGTGCCACCTTTGTCCTTGCAGCCATTGGAATTTTCTCTGATCTCTGTTTGGGCTATGAGTTCACCTTGGTCCCTGGGAACCCCCCAGGTGTGATCCCCAGCCATGGAACTGCACATGAGGAGCTTGGGAAGCAAACAGAAAACCTGACTCAGTTCTTGCCTGCTCGTGCTCTCCCCTGTTTCTATTATGTCTTGTTTCACTCCTGAATTATGAATTCTTTGAAACCTGTTTTCTTTGTCACTTGGTTATTTGCTCTTCCTCCAAGGTGCCAATCCATGCTGGATTTTCCTGGGTGCTCTGGCAGTGTACTCAGGAATGCTGGAGAAGCATCTCCCTGTTGCTTTGTGTGAGGCAGGTATGACGTGCTGAGGGCAGAAACAAGGTATTCTGGGACTCTGAAGGGGTTCCAGTGGTTTTTGGGGAAGCCTTCCAGGGGTGTGAGCAGCTGGGTGCAAAGCTGCCATCGTGGCTGCTGGGTTTCATGCTCTCTGCAGGATGAGAAATGGGTGACCTGAGCTCAGCAAGTGTTGCAGACTTGCACTGAGTGGAGCAGGATGAAGGAAATTAGGACAGGAAGAAATGGAGAAACTCCTGTCTAGCCTTGCCTTAGGTGTGGAAAGATAACCCAGCTCTGGTGCATTGATCCCGGCCTTCTGAACACAGCTTTTAAAAATACTTCCTGCTTTGTACGTCTTGTCCAGAAACAAGACACCAAAACATGGCCATTTCCAAAGCTCCAGTATTAAATTATGGTGCAGACTCACAACTCCAGTCCTGAGTGCATTGCTCAATGAGAAGAACAATCACCTGCAATTAGTGACAGGGTGAGAGCAAACAGCCTCAAGGTGTGCCAGGGAAGGTTCAGGTTGGACATCAGGAGGAATTTCTCCATGGAAAGGGTGGTCAGGCTTTGGAAGGGGAGGTTTGGAGTGCCCATGCCTGGAGGTGTCCAAGGAACATCTGGATGTGGCATTCACATGGGCTGGTGACAGGGTGGGGATTGCTCTTGCTCCAAGGTTGGCCTTGGAGGTTTTTTCCAACCTCAGTGATCCTGTGATTCCGTGATTCTGTAATCAAAAAGTTACTACTGTGCTTCAGGAAGGGGAGAGTCTCCAAAATTTGGGTAGAAATTTGAGAGAGGCTCTCAGGGATTTGGGAAGAGTGTGTCCCAGCACAAACTTGGGGGATGCTTGAGCACCTTCACCATCTCAGTTCATCAGATCCAGCTTCCAAACAGGGGAAACTCCATTCTGTTTCTGAATGGGGTGGACTGGGAGCTCCTCAGCAGTGGGGTGGTGCAGCACCTTGTATAAGTAGCCTTTGCTCCTCAGAGGACCAGGAATTATCCCTAAAATTCCCAAGTTTCACTTTTGGGAGCAGGACTGTGATGCAGATCCACAGTGGAGGGCAGTGTCCCCTTGAAACAGTAAACTCTCAATCTAAAGAACTTCTTCTAGGAGTTTTGCTATAAAATGAATGTCCTGTCCAACCACAGCACTCATTGGTCCAAACGAAATAATTTGTCTTTAAAATGCATTATTTCTCTTTCTCCAAGCAGAGCCAAGGGCCTGAGTCTGCCTTCAGGATTAGCAGCCAGTACAATTTCAATTTATAAATGAAGCCCATTCTGATTTGCAAATAAAAAGCATCTGAAACCACTAACCAACTTGGCTTGAATTTTTATGCCTATAAAAATGTCTGAACCATTTGTTTTTAGAATTTTCTAACTGGAAAATGTGCTCCTATGGGCAAACATGTCCAAGTTTCAATTGGAAGATGAGAGGAGTTTGATTTCTGGATGAGAGGAGTTAAAAAAATTTCGCATTTGCAAGGAAACTCAGAGCACTTGGTCCTCTAGAAACAGGTGCAGTTTAATTTTAAATAACCACCATGCCATGTTGCTGCACCTGAATTAGGGACACCGAGCTAAAGGACTGGTTCCAAAATTTCAGGTGTAGAATTGTGGCGCAAGCAGAGCAAGGAGGATTTTCCCATGGATTTCAGGGGGATTGGGATTATTAATCCAGCACCTGTCTCAGGATAAACGTTTCACAAGCACACACAGAGCTGGCAAAACCGCCACAGGACGGGGTGTTCTTCCCACATTTCTTTGGCTGTTTGCATGTGGAGCCACTGAAAACCACAAAAACACTAATTGAGAGCAGAGTAATTGCAGTTTGGTTGCAAATTACTCAGCAAAGAGCTGTAGAGCCCCTAAGCATGAGCAAGTTCAGGTGAGCATGGGGATGGCTGTGGCTGTCCTGGCTCAGAGATGATTTTCCCGCTTCCCATCTTTTCTCTACCGTGATCCATGCAGGTATTTCAGGAATATTTTAGTGTTCTCATTTTCATAGCAAAACAAGGAAATAAAAGGCGCAGGGCTCAAAACTCCAGGTTACTTTTTAAATTATAAATTGCTTTGGGGCTTTGGTAGGAATTCAGGGTAACTCCTCTGAGTTTTGGGTTTCTTTGAATGGAAAGGATTTAAGTCATCACCCCTTAGCCCAGGTCTGATTTCCTGATTTCTTAACCCCCAGTTTAATGTTGGTTTATACTGCTGACAGATGAACATTGCTGTGCCAGGCAAAACAGTTGGAATGGCTGGAAAACCATTCCCAGCTGGGAATGTGCAGACCTGGGGCAGAAGATCACAGCATCATTTATTTTGGAAAAGACCTCCAAGCTCATCTAGTCCATCAACCGATTGGAGGAGGATTTGAGCTGCATTTGGTTTTCTTTGTTACTTTATGAATTGAATAGGAGGGGGAAAAAAGATTGTAAACAAACAAAAAGTCTCCACTCTAAGTTTGTTTGTATTTTCCTGGTTCCACACTGTTCCTTCCACTCTTTCCTCAGCTGGTGCCTCACTTTGGCAGCTCTTTGTGTGTAGGACATTGCTGGAACCATGGGCTGGGGGAGACTGTAGCGTTGTCCCCGCTCCAGCCCACTGCACCCCATTTCTTCAGGAATACTTTGGAGTTCACTGTCTTTTAACCCTGCTTGAAATCAGTATTGCTGGGTCTGAGCTACCCTTGTGGAGGACTCCTGCTGCAGGAGGAGTTTTCCTCTATGGCTGTTTGAGAAGAGATCAGGGGAGATCAGTGCAAGGGCGAGATGAGGTGTCCTGCAGGCCTGGGGCATTTTGGTATCATCCCTTGGGCCTTTCTCCCCCTGTCCCAGTCCCTCAGGAGGGGAAACCCTTGGAAGAGCATCCCCTGGGAGTTTCCCTGTGTCCCAGTGCTGCTGTAGCTGATGGGTGCTGAGCCAGCCTGGCCTTTGGCATTCCTGGAGGAACCACTCAAGGTACAGGAGCTTCATTATCCAAAAGTTTTCCTAAACCCAGAAAATCCCTGTGACAAACTAAGCACGTCTCAGTTGCAGGATGGGGAATTCCCATGGATGAGGGACACAGACAGACATAAACAAAAATCATTCTATTTTGTGAATTCTATTATCCACAAAACAGAAAAATATCAAACATTGCTGAACTATAGAATAATTTCCCTAATGCCCCATAATTTCCCATGGTGACCCCTCATGTCCTGCTCCTGTGTGTTCATTTCTCTTCCTGGAGCACTGCTGGCCATGGAACCACCAGCAGGCAGCGATGGACAGGCCAGGGCTGTGCTGCCAAGGGGCATCCCCCACTCTGGGCTCTCCCCATCCCTGTGCCCACTGGAGCAGCATGCCCGGGGCTGGCATGGCTGGGAGAGCCCCATTACCCCCCCGTTATTCCTGTTACTCCCCTTGCCCTTCATTATCCCCCATTATTCCTGTTACTCCCCTTGCCCCCCCGTTATCTCCTCATTACCCTCCATTATTCCCATTATTCCCCAGTTCACCCCCATTATTCCTGTTACTCCCCCTTGCTCCCCTGTTATTCCCATTATTCCCCAGTTAACCCCGTTATCCCACTGTTATTTCTGCTGTCCCGCCTTATTCCCA
>VWZN01008050.1:92469-116814 GCA_013396955.1 Regulus satrapa
CCCCCCCCCCCACACACACACCAAAAAAGGCCTGCAATGCTTTTAGGACTCAAATAGCTCAGTTGTGTGCTATATGGAGAACAGAGATTCTCAGTTTTGCCCAAACAGCAAAAGATTTAATGGGAAAATTTCTCTGGAAGTAGCAAAATGTTGCCTAGTGAGTCAGTTTATTCAATTTCTCCAAACTCTGTTGAAAAACCATAATTTTTCTCCTACCAATTCGAGGAATTTGTCAGCGTAGCTGACAGGGAGTTTTTGCCTTGTAGGATGATCCCATATTCCGGGTTATGTCTGGGAGTCACCCAGAGGGGGGATGGCACCGTGACATTGGTGCAGTGGGAGCCAGGTGGGGGATTCCAGACCCCTTCTCCGTGTGCTCCATGTGGCATGGGAATGCTGAGGGAAAGGATACCAGCTGCTTTGGTAGTAACAGAACTCCAAAATTCTGGATTGATTTCTCCAGGCTGCAGCATTTCAGGAGAAGTTCCAGCCTCAGAGAATGTGGAAATGCTATCGGATATGTTCTGAGTTCTGTGCTTAACTTCAACCTTGTTTTAATATTTGTGGGGTTCCTTTTAACCCCTAAACTGTGACAGAGGAAGCCCCCGAGTTAACAAAATCCCTGAGAGCCCCCTGTTCCAAACTGCTAGGATTTGTGATGGCACTGGAAATATTTCTGTGGCGTGTGTGTGACGTTGGCTGGAATTCTATTAGACCTACACTCGAGAATCAATTCACAAAAGGCAGAATCAGGAAAATCTTGGTGAACCATTAATCAGCCCTTCTCAGCAGCAAAGCCAGCGCAGTGTTTACATGACAAGTGGGATGGATTCCATGACAACTTTATCTGGAAGTTCTCTTTCTGCCTCAGAGCAGTGCTGAATGCAATTCCCTCATTATTACTATTTAGAAATAAATGTTTGTTTGGTCTTTTATTTCTGAGAGCTCTGACTGTCTGGACATCTCCTGTCATAAATAATGACACCTCTTTGTATGTGGGTGAACACACAGGTATGTGCAGATATTTGTGATTTTACCTCAGTCAGGGAGTTCAGCCCCTCCTAGGGTTCATTATCCCCTCTTTCCCTCAACCAAAATGAATCCTGTTTAATGTGAGAAACATTTCATGAGCTGTGGGAGTAGGGAAGGCTGCGGATCTGTTTGAACCCCACTGCAGTAATAGTTTGATTGGTTCATTATGGACAAACACCATCAGAGGAGCTGCAAAATGTTGCGGTTTATCCAAGTTTGTTCACAACTGAAAGTCCCACCTAAAATGGTAATTCGTTTGGGTTTGGGTTTGTTTGATACTTCCAAACACCATTTGTATGTACAAGATGTTGGAGATCAATCAGAGGTTGGACTTGATAGTCTCTGAGGTCTTTTTCAACCTGAATGATTTTATGATTCTGGGATTCTCTTCAATTTGGAATTGCACCCAAATCTGCTGAGTAGGGACTGGCACTTGGAGATTTCTGCTTCATCCATTTACCTCCCTAAGCAGAAGAACCAAAATATCTCTTTTGCTGTGACTTTCCAGCTT
Organism: Regulus satrapa; assembly: GCA_013396955.1. Lineage (NCBI taxonomy): Eukaryota > Metazoa > Chordata > Aves > Passeriformes > Regulidae > Regulus > Regulus satrapa. Next base: position 94,013 of record VWZN01008050.1, read on the forward strand.
CTTTAGACCCGTGAAAGATGCAGAAATGAATTTGGACCTGAGCAATGTTTGGGTTTTGATCCTGTTATGTTTTATCTGAACCAGTTTGGAAAAAAAAATAAAATTGCAAAAGTCTTTATGGAAGTGAATTTAATTGGGGATAAGCAGGGAAAATGGAAAGTAGAGGATCTCAGCTGTCTCATGGCAGATTTTGAGCAGTTTTTCTTTGTGAAATTAGCAGAGTTTGTAAAGAGGATTTCAGGTCACTTCATCATCAAAGGGTTAATTCTAATTTTGAACTTCCCAAATGTCAGTGTCTTCTATCCAAAATTACAGCAACTGGCTTTATCAACATATGCTTTTCATTACGCACAAGACTTACAATATTTTTGGTGTCTGTATCAACTTGATTCAATTACTGGTACCACTGCGAGGGAGCATTCCCTCCAGGGAAAAGGGGGTGAATGCATCAGTGCCCATGGATACAGTGGAGGGAGCAGATTAATATAACAGATTTACATCGAGACTGCTGACTCCATTACTTCATAACTCCTGTAATTGACTTTTTTAAAAATGGCATTAGCATTTAAATGGTACTATCGTTACAAGGGTGAAGGTTCAGCAGAATATGATCAATTTATTGAGCTCTTCAAATGTTATTTTGATATTTATTTTTTTGTTGTCATGCTGGAGGGGTTTTTAGTGTTTTGTCAGGGGCAGGAAAAAGTCTATGGCATAGAGATCTTGAGCTGAGCAGCTGCTGGGGAGGAAGGCACGGGAAGCACAAGTTGCTCAGAGTTCTCTTCCTCATCTCCATCCCTCCCGCCTGGAACTTTTATGAAGTGTAAAATTCCAGTAAGACAGAAAGGGATAATTTGCAGAAGCTCTCATTGCCCTGTGAGAAGAGCCTGGTGCTCATGTCCTTCTACAGGCAGGGCCATTACCCACCATGAAGGGCCGTTCCAGAATCCCACATCAAAATCATTTCAGTTGTCTTCAAAACAGCTCCCAGTCCAACCAGTGCAGCTTCCACTTCCAGAGATTTCACGTGGGCCTGGGACAATGATGCTCTCCAAATCCCACTGACTTTGGTCCAAGGTTTTCTGGAGAAATTTCTTCTTGGAAAAGGCTGTCCAGGAAGGTGCTGGAATCTCCATCCTTGGAGTTCAGTGCATGACTGGGTGTGGCACTCAGTGCTCTGGGCTGGGTGACAAGGTGGGCACTGGGCACAGGTTGGATCCAGTGGTCTTCTGGAAACATCTTTTGCAGCCTCAGTGGTTCTGTGATTCCATGGACTGGATGTCTGGTGCATTCTCAGCCTCCTCTCTGGGACAAGTGTTCCATGGAAGGTCCAGCACAATTTCATCTGCAGGGAGGGTGTGGGAGATGCTTTTCTGCAGCTGAGAATGTGCCTGTTCACTGAACACACCAAACTCTGAGTTTCACTGCACTGACAGAAATTTGGAGTCATTTCCTTAGACCTCAGCACTGTGGGAAATGCTCAAGGGGACAATCCTACAAAACTAGCATGTTGTGGCTGTAACCTATTAAAGACTGGATTGTTGTAAAGAAAGTTTTTTGAGGGGCCAAAAAATTTGTGTGGCTGCAAAGTATGTTGGGAAATACCCCTCTGGGAGAAAACCAGCAATTCAGAGCCTGTTGTTGTGGAAATCCTAACCCAGCAAAGTGGGATGGCCAACAGCTGGTACCTGCAGAGTCATTCCTGCACACCTATGTCCCCAGGCAGACACGTGTGTGTGCACATGCACATCTATAAAATCAGTAATTCTGGCCTAAATATTCAGTTGCCATCTGTGAAGCAAAGTTCTGGAGCTCTCTGAAGGCCAGTCAAGGCCTCCACAGGAGTGTCATCATTTTCAAGCCTTCAGATGGAAAAAATGGTGAGGATTTGGGGGTAAATTTGTGGGAAAATTTGTGGGAAAATTGTGCTTGGACATTCCCATATGTGGGTAAATAACCTTTAAGGCTTTTCCTCCTGAGCCATCAAGTGCCCCAAAACCCAGCACAGAAATCTAACAGCCTATGGGGTTTTGATGGGCCCACTTTGTTTCTCCCAGTTCTATAATGCGAAATTTAAAAGGAGAAAATAGCAACTGTGCTGATTTCTTTACAGTTTTATTTCACACTTCTTTGGCTGCTGCCAATAAAATCGATGAATCCCGCTCCTGATCTGTGTGGAAAAGAGGGTCTGGGATGCAGGGGAAGTTCAGATCACAGCAACAATAGGTAACTTGGGATCTCTCCTGCTCTCCTGGCTATAAAAATGCTTTGTAATGACCCAGTTCGACCCTGCCAGTTCTCCCCGACCTCCTCCTTCTCAGGATGCTGCTTAATTTGCACTAATTACATTCCGTTCTGACAGAAACTTGGACATTGTCTCAAGCTCTCAGGTATTTTCACTGCCACATCTCAACTCAGAGTGGGAAAATGGCAATAAGTAATTTATGAAAATATGCTTTGTTTAATATAATACATCAGTAGCTTGCACATAGTGTCATCTGTATGTATAAACACCCTTTCAAGTATGACATGGTGTTTTAATCTTGAATTCTTCCTGGGATTCAGGAGGGCTGCTTAAACCCAGCAGTAGCACTTGGAATAATTAATGCAGTCATTGGCTTTGGGGTGGTTTTTCTTGGTTTGCCTCCAGAATCCCAGGTTAAATTCCTAATAATAATTCTGAGGTTGATGACCACTACAGAGAATTCTGCTTCAGAGAAGTCAATAAGATAGGAAAGATCTTCAAAAAGGAAAATGTATGGGACAGGTTCAGCTTAGGTTCCCCTAAAATCAGCACTGAGTCAAGGTGTCTGCACATGTGGATTGAATAGAGATGAGGAAAAATGAATTCATTTTTTTGGCTTACAATAGAGTGAGCAACAAACCTGTCCAGCAAGTTGTTCACAAAATTGGACTGTGTCAAAATGACTATTTTGGTCTAAATTGATCCTTTTTAGTGAGGAGGGGGCCTGGCACGAGTGTGTGTGTGAAGGAACACGGAGCTCTCTCTCCTGCTCTGCGCTGACATAGCCTCTGTTCTCTGCCTGGCCGATGTGTGTGGAGTTTGTCACCCCACATCCCTCTTTGTGCGGAATAATTCCCACAGCCAGACCTGTTTTGCTCCTCGCCCAGGTGTGTGGGTGATGCTGAGCACGGCCCAGGGAGTAACAGAGCCAATAAGGCCATGGGACCACTGTGCAATGAGCGGCAGAAAGGGGTTGGTGCTGTCACCGTGTGACACGGGGACACAACCCAGCTGTGACAGCCACATGGCAGTGATGGACCCCCTTCTGGGGGCTATGGGAATGCATCTTTGGGGTGGGGGCGAGGCCCTGCTCTCCCAGTGGGAGAAGATCCCCACCCAAAGGCCCAAAACGACAGCCAAAAACCAGCCCAGGGAGCGCATGCCAAGGCTTTGTGTTACCTCCCAAAGCAGGAGATCTGAGGCATTGTTTGACTGCATGGAGGCTTTTAGGCACAGACGGTATCAGCAAAGCAGTTGCATGTTTCAAAATATTGTATCATTTTAAAGTGCAGTGCACATTAGGTCAGTGAAAGGGGATCTGCCAATTTGAAGCGCGGGCGGATAAAGCGGCTCTGTGTTCACAGAGACAGAGGCACCCCGGGCCCGAAATCCCTGGAGCTGTCTTTCAGAGAGTGATAGTTACGGAAATTAGCAGTGCAGAAATCCATCCTAATCATTCATCGGGAGCCTTATTAACTGTCTTAGCCATGTTATTAGCAGAGGGCCCGGCCCCCGCGCGGGCACAGGGATGTCTCCCTGCATCCTGGCCCAGCCCTCACAAACTCTGGGAATCACCTCAGAAACGTCTGTGGCACCAGGGAAAAAATGATCTAATCTTCATGTAAACGCCTCGCTGTGCCAGGCAATCTGATGCAGGGAGAAACACCTCTGGAGCAGCTCTGCTGTACAGAGAGTCTGGGAGAGCTGGGGGTGTTCATCTGGCAAAGAGAAGGCTCTGGGGTGACCTTGGAACTCCTTCCAGGGCGTGAAGGGGATCCAGGAGAGCTGGAGAGGAACTGGGGACAAGGGATTGAGGGACAGGACACAGGGAATGGCTCCCACTGCCGAGGACAGGGCTGGGATATTGGGATATTGGGAAGGAATTCCTGGCTGTGAGGGTGGGCAGCCCTGGCACAGGGCATCCAGAGCAGCTGTGGCAGCCCCTAGATCCCTGGTAGTGCCCAAGGCCAGGCTGGACAGGACTGGGAGCACCCTGGAATGGTGGAAGTTGTTCCTGCCCATGGCAGGGGTGGCACTGGATGGTTTTAAGATCCCCTCCAAACCAAACCGTTCCCTGATTCCCTGAAGGAGCTGAGCTGTGACTCTGAGCTCCTGCTCCTCTGTGAGCACCACAGGGCTCCTGCCCGTGCCTCCACCTAGACAGGGCTGTCATGGGAATTACAAAAGGGAGACAACCCGGAGAGGGTTCTGGGTGGCTGTGCCAGTCTCTGAAGCCATTTCAGGGCCTGGTTTTGAATGTCCACAGCTGGAAATGGGCCATGCCTTGGAAGCAGTCAGTGTCTAAATATTATATTTAACATGTTGGGAGTTATAAGTCTTTCTTATTGACAAATAAGAATTATTATTTTTTAAAATTTTATTTTCTGAGTATCAATTTGCGAGTCACTTCTTAGAAAAAAGTACACCAGAGTGTTTCAGATGGGTGAGCTTTGACTCTGACCCTCGGGATCCCCATCTGATGTTAGCTCCAAATGAAAGAAAATTAAATTACACACTTGGGCTCAAGGATTTACGTCTGTGAATCCCACTCTGGCTGGTATCTCCACCATTAGGGAAACAAAGAACATAGAGGAGATAAATAATACTTGGGAAAGACAGAATCTTTTTTGTCTGCTCCTTTATCTGTAGTTTGACTGTGTTCCTTAAGTGTTGAAAGGGTGCACTTTCTTGGCAAGTATGACACAAATAACCTTCACCCTTGACTGCACTGTCGAAGGCAGTTATAAATTTGAGGATAAAGGACATGAACAAGAGTTACTTTATATGACATTTTCTCATTATAGGAGGGATGGGGAAGTGAAGGAGTGTTCTCTCCTTGCTGCTCCTGAGGTTGTTTGTCCCACAGTCATGTTTAGGGCCCAGTAGTTGTGTGTCACAGTGAGTGGCCTGTGGGGGGGTTTTCATTTCTGTGCCCTGGGGTTCTTTTTCCTGACTTTTGTCACCCATCCAGCAAGGATGTGGCACTGGGAAGCCCTGACCCTTCCCAAAGGGCCATTTGGGAAGGCTACTATTTAATAATCTGGTCTAGCTGAAAGCAGAGGAGAGCTGTCTTTTCATGAGACAGCTTGAAGGGATCATTTTCCTCAAAGAAAGTGTTTGCAGGTTGTGGGTTTTTTGTTTTTGGTTTTTTTTTGGGGGGTTTGTTTTTTTTTTTTTAATGAAGTGTTTTCTCTTGAGGGTAAATGTATTTTAGAATTTCAGAGTAAGAAAAATCCTACACAGCAGTATATTGAAACACTTCAACACAAACAGCTGAAAGATATTAATTAAATTTATCAGTTATATATTCTTAGAAACAGTTTCATCATTTTTCAGGCTGAAAAGTGGAAAATTTGGATTGGATATTGGCAAAAAATTCTTCCCCAGGAAGGTGCTGAGGCCCTGGTACAGGGTGCCCAGAGCAGCCGGGGCTGTCCCTGGTTTCCTGGCAGTGTCCAAGGCCAGGTTGGGGCTTGGAGCAGCCTGGGACAGGGGAAGGTGTCCCTGCCATGGCAGGGGGTGGAATGGAATGGGATGGGCTTTAAGGTCCCTTCCAACCCAAACCATTCTGTGTTCTATATTTTCAGGCACATTCAGAAAATTTTTCTAAGGTTTTTTCACTCCTTTAAACATTTTTGGTTTCATTGCAGCAACCCCCAGCATGTGGCTGTGCTTATGCAGTGAACAAGCTCAGGGCATTTTCTTCTTTCTCCTATTGCAGAGCTTTTGAGGGATTTTTCAGACTTTTAAGAATACATTTTTAAGATTTCTTTCTTAAGGTTCATTAGAAAATTGAAAAAAAAACCTGCATCAAAAAACCAGCAGTGCTACCATGAGGTTGGCAGAGTGTTTAACACAGAAGTTGTGATGTATCCAGGGCGTTCCTGGGGACACTTTGGGGGCTCATTCCTCCTCCGGGGCAGGACTGGAGTTCTGTGCGTGGGGTTAGAATGAAACCTTGCTAATCGTGTCTGGCTAAAGCCCACAGATATCTGTGCAGTGATTCATCAGCTCAGAACCAGGATAAGGCTTTAATAAGAGGCAAATATTGCCCGGAGCGAAGTGAGAGCACAGAGTTATCAAAGGCGCTGAACTTTGATTCAAATCTAATTCCATTATTGCCTCGGAAATAGGTTAAGGTCTGTGGGCTGGTGATTGCTTGGAAATGCACTTTAGGTAAATGAATAGTGTTTGGTTTGGGAAAAAAATTCTCTCAAGCCAAATCACGGGCTGGTTTCCAGAGTTTTCTGCACAGGTTCTTGAGGAATTTTCTGTGCATGGCAATCCAGAGTAACAATGTCTGTAGGGTGTCCATCTTTTTTCCTCATCTTCCTCCTTAAGAGCTGTGATGTTTTTCTGTGAAACCTTAACTCCTAACCCAAACTAAAACCAAAGGTATCTTCAGCTGTGGCCTCATCCCTCCCTAGCTTGCTTTCCTGCTGTGGAATTATTTTAATAACTTGCAATTTTAGTAATGCTATAGCTACTGCTTAAGTTTGCTGCATTGCTGGCAAACTTTTTAAATAGTTTTTGGTGACTAAAGCTCCGTATTAAACCAGGGGATTGACAGAACACCTCAACCCGTGCCTCTCACACATGTTTGCAGTCTGCTGAGCCCTCTGAGCTGAGTGATGAAGGAGGTCCTCTGTCTGTTTTCATGATGAGATTAATTTTTTGCAGGATTATCCATAATTAGTGAGGCTCAGAATTTCTGCAGCCCCAAGTTAGGCAGTGGGAGCAGGGGGTTGTAGGGTGAGACTCTTCTGCTCCTGACCCCAAAGGGCCCTACCCGCCCTTCTCCTCAGCTCCGTGGGCCCACGAGCTTCTGCCTGGTTTTTGGGAAAAGGAATTGTGTTTGGTTTGTACCTCTGAGCATTTATTCCATGTTTCTCTCCTGGAATTTCTTCTGGTCCTGGCTAGCTGCTGTTCCATGGATGGGACAGTGATGTCCTCTCAGGGAGCTCCGTTCCAGCTCCTGTGTCCTTGTCTTTCCTGGGCAGAAACCATCAGCTCTCATTCCTCCTTTTCCACTGAAAAAGGTCCTTTGCACAGCTGCTTCAGGGAGGCTGTGGCTGGATCTGCCTGAGATGTTTATCATCTCCCTGAAGTGTAGAAACAAAAGGCCACTTTGTTGTTGATGGATATAATCCTTTTTTCTTTTTATTCCATGCTTACACACACACTTTTAAGTCAAAGCAATATTGCCATGAATTTGTTTTTCAAGAAAATCTCTTTTTTTTTTCCCTGTGGTTAAAGCTGTATTTTAAGCTCTATATGGAATTGTCTGTACAGAACTGTATTTTGATAGAAAATAGATGCTGCAGTTGAAATTGCAATAAGGAAACAGAGAAACAACAGGCACTGCTGAGATCGAAGCGCTGATTAAGAGGGCAAATTAGATTTAGATTTCCTGAATATCTAATAGCAGCTAAACATTTTTTTTTTGGTCCTTTGTGTATGAGCATTTCCATTAAAATTTACAAAGGGCTTGAACTGGATTAGACTCCCACAGTTACTTTGAAATAACAAAATACAACTTGGCTGACAGGGGCTGTTTAGAAACCTTTTGCAAAAATTATCTTCAGAAACGTTAGCACTTAGCAGTTACAAAATGTCTACTTTTGTCTTGCCCCCTCTGCCAAGTTCCCTTTTTGTCTTGCTGTGAGGAGGATAAATTATCCGACTTGCAGAGATAAACCACAGAGAGGTGAGATTGCTGCAGCTCAATGCTCGCAGCTCCCAGCGCTTCGGCCTCCGCTCCGGCTTCAATTTAACCCCCTGGTTCTGGCCCTGTCAATCAGGCCCTTAATGAATACATTCCTAAACGAGCTTATAGNTTGCTAGAAAATGCAATTAATGTTTTGGCTTAAGACACCAAATGTATAATAAATATATAGGGTGCAGCGCGAGGTATTCGGGGTGAAATGAGAATTATCCGAACAGAAAAAGGTGTTTTGTGCATTGCTCTGGAGAGGCTGGGAAGTGCTGGCACGGGGCAGAATGGGGGAAATGCCACCTCAGAGGTGTCACCAAGAATTCTTTATGCCCTGGCCAGCACGAGCTGGGCATGGGGCTGAGGGCAAGGACACAAATAAAGTCTCATTTGCTGCTGCGCTCCCGGTGCCCTTTTGTGGTGAATGTCTGCAAGAATGTGCACCATAAAAAGGGGGGGGAGAGTATCTGAGCGGTTTCCCTCCAATAAAAGGAAGAGCAGGATTTTCTTTCCGAGATAATTCCCTCCAAAGAAGCAGTGACATGCAGACTGGCTGAAACAGGAGGTGGAAGACAATTTTAGCAATAGGTGGTGACAGTTTCTTTTAATCTCCTTTATATTCTGATGTCTCAGTCTAGTGGCTGCCTAACCATATCTGTGGCTTCATCTAACCAGGAAGCCTTTTGACAGTGTCATTTTCCATCTATTTATTTGGTGAGGTCTGTGCTCTGAGGATGTGCTGGTGGTGCCATCAGAGGGGTCAGAGGATTGGAGGAGTTTCCTCTGTTTTTCCTGGTCAGGAATAGAGTTAAGGGCAGTGCAATGGGGCAGATCTGCTCAGAGCAGGTTGGGGGTTAGGGGAGGTGTTGAACTGGGTGAGATTGTCTATATCTAAAATCTACTTTGAGAGGGGTTTGCTCCACAGTGCCTTCCCAGTTCAGGGTGCTGGGATTGGCAGAACACACGAGAAGAGGCCAGGAAATCTCATTTCAGGAAAACCTTTTACCCTAGTGCATTCTGGAGGTGAATTAAACCTAACCAAAGCCTGGGCAGTATGTGAGCTTGTGTCCAGTTCTGGTACTTTGGGCTAGAAACCAAGTCCTGTTTCCTTTCGGATCTCTCACATTATGGGCCTAAAATCTGTGCCATCCCTTCAGGCTGTCATTGATAACCTTACCTGCTGTCCTTATTTCATGGAATTGCAGAACCCCAGACTGGTTTGGATTGGAAGGGACCTAAAAGCTCACCCAGTGCCACCCCTGCCAGGGGTAGGGACACCTTCCACTGTCCCAGGCTGCTCCAAGCCCCATCCAACTCAGCCTTGGGCACTGCCAGAGATCCAGGGACAGACACAGCTGCTCTGGGCACCCTCCCCACCCTTCCAGGGAAGAATTACTTCCCAATATCCAACCTAGACTTACCCTCTTTCAGCTTGGATCCATTCTCCCTTGTCCTGCCACTCCAGGCCCCTGTAAACAGCCTGTCTCTGTATTTATTGTTGGATCCTTCAGACTCTGGAAAGCCACAGTTAGATCACCCTAAAATTTCTCCAGGCTGAGCAATCCCCAATCCCTCAGCTTTTCCTCCCAGCAGAGCTGCTCCATCCCTCTCATCACCGTGGTGTCTCCTCTGGACTTGCTCCAGCAGCTCCAGCCAGCCCATCCGCAACTTCTCTCCCCTTGCAGTGGGTGTGCAGTGAATTTCCTTCAGAAAAGGGGTTTGGACCCTAAATTCCCCTTGGCAGAGCCCAGACCTTCTTTGTCTGTTCAGAGTGCCCAGAGCAGTGATTTTTGTGCCCAGAGCAGTGATTTTTGTGCCCAAAACAGTGATTTTTGCACTCAGACTAGTGATTTTTGTGCTCAGAGCTGCCCAGACACAGTGAGGAGTCCCTGTAGGAATCATGCCTGGGATTCAGTTCCCTTTCTCTTCTCAGAGCTCCCACACTTCCAGTGACTGGCACTGAAAGAAATTAAACCAGCAGTTTAGTGTTTCCAAACACAATTTTTGCCCTGGCCTGGTGGGCCCTGGTGCGAACAGGGCTGGGGAAAGGTGGGATGTTCTTTATAAACCTCCCATGAGGAAATTTTTCAGGCTCTGCACCCAGCTCTGGGTGATCTGCCTTGCTGACATTGTCCTGGAAGCCTCAAAGCACATGGAAACATGGCCAAATAAATTCATATTCCTTTTGGATGCAGTGTGAAAAATCCAGAGGCTGGAAGTGTGCTGATTCCCAATTACCATTTTTAATGATATTTTATCCCTCCCTCCAGGGCATGATGGGTGCAGCATCTCCTTGGCGTGTTCAGGGTGGATTTTCCAGGCCATGCTTCTATTGGCTCTCTGGCTTTTAAGGAATTAAGAGCAAGGCAGAAAACTTCATTCCATGCACTGCAATGCCTAAAAACCCCTTTTTGCCTTGGAAATCCAAGTATGTTTGGGCAGTACTTGGGGTGGATAAATGACGTCTTCTTCCCTTGCCAAGAGCAAAGTATCTGTAAATCCAGAAATATTCCCAAATTGAACCAGTAGCTCTGAGTAGTGAACACATTCCAAAGTTTACCAGGTAATAAACAAAAAACCTGAGAATTTAAAAAAAAAAAAACAAAAAACAAAAAACTTTAAAAAAAAAAAAAAGTGAAATTAATCCAGTGGTTTGCTGCCATTATGTAACTGTAGGATTTTATTGTTTCTGGAGAGTATGAGGCTTGGGTTGAGCACAGAACAACAGTTTACTTCTGTATAAACAGAAAAATAAAGATATGTTCATATAGAATCAGCAAATGTCTCATTTATATTTGTGTGTTAAAATAGAGGTTAACAGCACACAAGTTTTTGCTGCTGCCTTGGAGTAGGTGTCTCCCTACCACGGAGTGCGTGAGGATTTTGGGATGTGGGAGCAGCACAGGGCACATCCCTTGTGTCCCCTCCTGGCTGTGCTGGCTCGGTCCCCTCCTGGCAGTGTTCCCAGGTGCTGGACTCACCTGGAAGGACACCTGGTCCTGCAGGTATTTGTTGGTATATGGAGTTTCCAGCTGATTTATAGATCTAGAAATACAGGGCTTGGGGGTTTTGGGGGTAAAACAGCCCCTAATAAACTATTTCTGAGTGACTTCCAACTTGAAGACTGAAGACAAAAGGTTCCCTCTCCCCTCAGCTTGGCTGCCAGCAGTACCTGCAGTAATTCCATTGTGCTCTGCCCAGCCTGGAGGGATCCCATTGTCCCTGGAGGAATCCCTTTGTCCCTGCAGGGACCCCACTAACCCTGTATGGATCCCACTGCCCCTGAAGTGATCCCATTGCCCCTGGAGGGATCCCACTGTCGCTGAAGGGATCCCACTGTTCCTGCCTGTGCCAGGTGAGTGGGATCAGCGGGCAGGCAAAGGGTTAACTGCCCAGGCAGAACACAAACAGAGATGCGAGCAAACAGTCCCGGGCAGAAACCGGACCCATCACTTCCCTCTAATGAAAACCAGATTCACTCCTCCAACAATCATCCCACTGTTCCGGCACGGCCCTCCCTGTAGGGGAACGGGACTGCTGTTCCTCCTAAAAATAAAATATGTATATATCTAAATCCCCCAAACCGAACCCCAATGTTCTATTTCTAGGAGTAATCTATTTTATCATCTGGGTAAGGAAAAAAATAAAGTTAATTTTGTTTTCCAGGTCTATACACTGAGCCTGCCAAACAAAAGGGAAAGAGAGGGAGTTTGCAATGCTGTTGGTCCGGATCTGAGTGGGAATTAATTCAGACAAAAGAACTGAAATTGCCCTAGTTAAAGTTTCAAATATTTGTTGCATCCCTCTTTTTTTTTTTTTTTTTTTTTTTTTTTTTTTTTGGTGGGGGGAATAGGTATAAAGGCTATTTGGAGAGAGAATTAATTCCCTTTTGGTAAACAGACCTTGTTTTCCTCTACCAGCCCCATCCACCCCTGCCTGGGAGCTCCCCTTCCACACCAAAAGGGAGACTCAATATGAGAAATATTTATTTTTATGGTGAACAGTTGGATTTGGGATGAGATTAGGATTTTTCTGGGGTGGATCTCCCTGGCCCTTCACAGACCAGACCCTGTTTTGGATCTCTTTAGGCAGACTCAAAGTGACCAACAATGACAGATTTCTTTTTGGAAGCCCAATCTATCTTTAGTGGAACCTTGAAAAAGAGGGTTTTCTCAGACGCTTTTGCTTGAACTGTGAATATTTTTGCACATCCCTGTTGGCTGTCACATCTCTGTGCCCGTGTTTCTGGGCTGCCACAGGAAGTCTGCTGAGAGCTTTCACTGCCTGCCCTCATGAGCAATGTCGGCTCAGCCTTTAACAACCTGATCAAAACATGCAGTGCTGAGGCTTTTCTTCAGCTGTTGGTTTGGATTTCATGCTTTGGCTGAGGAGAGGACAGGATTCTGATTTGACTGCTAAAGAATCGGAATTCAGACTTTTATCTCCCAGAGCATTTCCCTCAAACAGAAAAATCAACTGTGAGCTCTTTATAAATTTACCCTGCCCCTCGATATCTCCCAACAGCCGAACTGTTCTCTGTGAAGGCGAGCACTTCAACTCACACAAATATCCCTGTGCTTTTTAAACAGGGTCCAAAGAGACATTTATTTTGGCTACAACAGTATTTTCCTTTTATTGCTGTTATGAGATTCAACATTTCCAGAAATAACTTCTGAAAGATGCTGAGGGTCTGGGGTATAGGTGTTGTCAGACAGAGCAGGGAAGGCTTTTACAATGCACAGTGTGTGCTAAGTCTGATTTTGAGAAGCGAGGAGTTGAGTTGGGAAACTGGAGTTGCTTTTCCAAGCAATTTGTTGCTAGCCACTAGGAAATAACATCATTTCCTTCACCCTACAAAGCTGTTATCCCATAAATTCACTGTGCAGAGATTACTTGGGTGCATCTGATGATCTCTCACTGATGTTTTGGGTTTGCAGTCTTTTCTGAATGGGCTCAGCAGCCTACATGGAATGATTTCTAAAGCTTTATTTTGGGGGGAGATTGAAGGTACTGGATGATAATTAATCGACTAAAATCAGGAATCAACAGATTATTTGCTGTCCTCAACCCAAAGGCCTGTTTGTCTCTTTGCATTTTCAAGCTAATTCCCAAATGACCCTTCAGCAAACCCCAAGTGTCAGGATCCCTTGCTCTGACTGGGTTTGCCTGGAACCAGGTGTTTTGGGCTCAGGAAAATGCAATTCCAGCCTGTGCCCATTTCCCACTCACACCTGTGCCTGTTTGCAGACATTGGATGCTGGGCAGTTGTGATTTTAGGATCATAAAATCACAGAATCGTGGAACAGTTTGGCGTGGAAGGGATCTAAAGCTCATCCAGTCCCATCCCCTGCCATGGGCAGGTACACCTTCCACTATCCCAGGGTGCTCCAAGCCTCATCCAGCCTGGCCTTGGGCACTTCCAGGGATCCATGGGTAGCCACAGCTTCTCTGGGCACCCTGTGCCAGGGCCTCACCACCCTCCCAGAGAAGAATTCCTTGCCAATATCCAACCTAAACTTCTCCTCTTTCAGTTTGAACCCATTCCCTCTTGTCCTGTCTCTCTAGTTCCTGATGCAGAGCCCCTCTCCAGTTCCCTGCAGCCCCTTTAGACCCTGGAGGGTGCTGTGAGCTCACCACACAACCTTCCCTTCTCCAGGATGAACAATCCCAACTCTCCCAGCCTGAAGATGCTCCAGTGCCCTTGGTGACCTGGTGGTTCCCTCTGGACTTGCTCCAGCTCCCTGTCCTTAGCTGGGGGCACCAGAACAGTTTGCAGGATTCCAGGTGGGATCTCAGCAGAGCAGATTTCCCCCCCAGACCTGCTGTCATGCAAGGATCAGCGCAGGACTTGGGGGGTTCTGGGCTACCAGGCAACACTGCTGGCTCACGTTGAGTTTTTCCCCAAGCATCACCCCCAGCTCCTTCCCTGCTGGGCTGCTCTGCTGGGAGCAGCTCAGTTGCTCTGCATAGCAGCCCTTCCTTTGCAGGCACAAAGTGGCACTTCCATGAGGCTGCAGGAAAACCTGCAATGCTGCATGCCTGTGCATCAATTGTTGGGTTTTTTGGGGGACATTCCATAGGCGTGCAGCCTGTCTGGCTGAGGTGGGGAGGGGATCAACACGCATTCGTGAAGAGCCCAGTGTTAAAAGAGAACTGCATCACTACCCCTTCATTTCTGCAACACTCCCAAATGTGCTGACCCAAGCCAAAACCTCTCCTCTCCCTTCTGCTCGTGGGGAGGGGCTGGGGATTTGTGAATGTGTGAAAGTATTAGCTGCCAGTTATAACTGGAATGGAGCCTAGAGGAACCCAAATCCTTCAGCAGGAAAGTTTGTAACACATTATCTCTGGAATTGGCCCAGCTTTCAAAACCAGGAAGCATTAATAGGAATAAATGTGAGCACCATTAGCACTTCCAGAGGCCATGATTTATTGGCCATTTTGGTTGCAAAATATTGTTTAGCTGCATAATCTTGTTCATTTAAATAGGAAATGTCATCAATGGATTAGTTTATTAAATACTCAGACTGCAAGAGAGGGAATTCCTTAAACTCCCAGCCGGAGCAGGCAAGCACTGTCTCTGCAGTCCCTGCTGGACTTGCTTTGGGGGGGACGGGGGTATTTTCTGCTTTGGAGGGATTTCTGAGCTTTTTAAGAGGAATGAAAGCAGAAGAGCTTGGGCTGAGGGATGCTGGCCTGTGCATGCCCAGAGCAGCAGCGGAGGGGCTGGCAGGAGAGTGCCAGGCTTTGGGGGCCTTTCTGCTCAGGGAAAATTCGGGGTTATTCTCCTGGGCACGGTGTGCATGAAACTGGATTCCTTCCCTGGCTCCAAAGAGAAAAAGTCTGTTGGGGTGGGAGTGACAGGCAGGGCTGGGATCAGGCAGGGCTGGGATCAGGCAGGGCTGCTTTAAGGTTGGTGCTGCCACAATCACCCAGGATCTCCCAGCACAATGTTGGTCTGTCCAATGCTTGTGCTCAAAACATTCCAGGGACACTGAAGATCCTGATCTTCAATCATGTGCTGTAATCCTGTTTTCTCCCAGCAAACCAAGCTCTAGATTTGCAGCACTTGTCTCTTGCAACTCAGAAAAAATATTTACTTCACTAAAACATGGCCATGTTCTACTTCAGTGGGGGCAGGCAGCTGCCCAGTGACCATTCTGCCTCATTATCTGCTGAGTTTTACTCGGTATCTGCCTGATTCATGGAGGCAATGCTAATTACACTGCCTTTTTTCCTAGTACAAGATATTTCTTTCTCCCTAATGTCTTGCCCCCGTAGTCAGTCTGCTCCCTGTAAAACCCTCTCCTTCCCTCTCCTCCTTTGATCTCCTGGTTAGGGTTCACCTCCTTCATTTTTTGCAATTACCAGTCTGCAGTGAGGATGCCCCTGACCTTTCTGCAGCAGTCTGGCAGACACATGGGGCAGGAAGTTTGGCTTTTATTTCAGCCTTTTCCACGATTCATCTTGGATGGATTACAACAGTAGCAGCTCTGACTGTCTTGGAGCCCTTTTTGTGATAAACAGAGGTAACCTCAGAGACACAGGGAAATGTGCAGGCCGGGGCTGGGCTGAATGGGCACATTTTTGGTGGGTAATCAGATGCAAAAGCCCCTCATGGTCTCTATGTTGCTGTACTGGGAAGAATTTCTTTATATCAAGTTCAGCAGTTCTTCCAGAGCACAATCTGTTCTGGGGAAGAATCCATGGGGATGTCAATACAGCAAATGAGTCATTTGCTTTAAAAGAAAAAAAAAACTTCCTTCTGTTCTGCTGCTGCTTCACTGCATTCTTCTGATTTCAAAGTTTTGAATCTACAGCAGCAGTGGCAGAACAGGCAAAATAAATCACACTGCCAGAAACACTGTGCCAAAGATCAGGATGAATCTTGGGGTTTATGTTTGGATTTCAAGGAGATGGGTATGTTAACTAGGAAGGGGGTAAGTTTGTCTGCCAAATTGAAAGAGAGGAATTCAGGTTGGATGTTAGGAGGAAATCCTTCCCCAGGAAGGTGCTGAGGCCCTGGTACAGGGTGCCCAGAGCAGCCGGGGCTGTCCCTGGATTCCTGGCAGTGTCCAAGGCCAGGCTGGACAGGATTTGGAGCACCCTGGTACAGTGGAAGTATCCCTGCCCATGGCAGGGGGTGGGATGAGATGATCTTTAAGGTCCCTTCCAACCCAAACCATTCTGCCAAACTCCTCTGAGCAATTTTTGTCAGGCCCTCACCACCCTGATGGGGAAGAATTATTTCATAATATCTGACATACCCTGTTCTCTGTCAGTTTGGAGCAATTCCCCTGCTCTTGGCATCTCCTTTTAAAGGTACTGGGATTCATGGCAGCAAGAAAAAGTGAAGACAGGCTCCTGTGTGAGGGCAGGGGGTGGGGAGAGAGAGATGAGCCTGCCGAGTGACATTCTAACTTTACCTGCTGGCTGAATGTATCTGTGGATTTAAATGACATCTCAGGGGACAGTATCAAACTTCTGAATTCCATTCATCCATCAGATGGGAGAACAAGACCTGGCTTTCAGTCGGGCAGGAGCTGGAGATTTCTCCTGGAGTAAATGAGCTCAGACCACACAGATAAAGAACGTCTTCTGTTCCGTCTGAAAACATTTCAGGGGAGAATCATCTGTCACTTGGCTCCGGGCTGAGGCCTCTCGGCTCCCACTGAGGTGCAGAGGCCGCCATAACAGGGACGCTTTTCAAACCCTTCCCAGCCCTTCATTCCACTGCAACCTCCAGAATTTGCTCCTTGTAGTTGAAAGCAAATTGCCCAGTGAAGGAAAGGTGCAGTAATTCTGCTGCAGGCACCAATTCTCAGGGGAAGGCTGGGCTGGATCACCCCTGGATGCCCCAGAACTGCTGGGTTAGGAGTTTAAAGTCCCTTCAAGGACTTTAAGGACCCTTTCCCTCCATCAAGGGTACTTCTGTCCTCTATACCAAACCCCAAACTGAAGGAGATTTCTGCATGGGGAGTTCGTTCCCTGCAGTAGATTCTCACTCATCTGTGTTATTTCAAATTTTATCAGGGTTCAGATGTAATTTTTACTTTTAGAATTGGTGTAATGGAATGAATGTGGCAGTTAATACCAGTCCAGTGCAAGCAGGGACCTGTGTTCTAATTTAGAACAACCTCTGGGGAAGAACCAAATCCTCCCATGTCAGCCAAATCACAGTGTCTGCAATTTTGGAAAGTTTTGCACAGTTTTTATACCACTTGAGCTCATCCAGTCCAGACAGACTAGTTGGTCCTGCAGGTGGTGATGGCTTTTCTTAATATTAAAAGCTGTTTATTTACCAAAAAGTTATATTCAGAAGGCTGAAGCTGATCACAAATTTGCTAAATTTAATTAATACTTTTAACTAAAACAAAATGCATTTTAAAATGTCAGAAATCCTATTCAGAGAGGGTTCTGGAGCATGATTCTCCCACACTTTTGCTTCCCAGTGGCTTTGAGACACTCCCACCTGGGTCTCCCACCAACTGCCTTGTTTAATATCTCACTTTGTCTAAATAATGACATTTTTATTTGGTGAAGGGGATAACAGCTTTTCCAGGGAATGGAAATCTAAAGGGGATCAGCAGAAAAGGCCACTGAAGCAGGGGGCAAATGCTCCAGGAGTGGGGTGAGCCCCGGGGCTCCTTTAATTGCCCTGAAAAGAAAAAGTGAGTGCAGAGGCGGGAGAGAAGAAGCTCCCCCCAGACAAAATTACTTAATGTTCAAACCTGGACTTGTTTTGATTAATTTCAAAGACAAACAAACCTGTAGTGAAATTCTCTCACAGTCCCGACCTTCCAAACCCCAAAATCACTGGAAAACCCAATGTCCGGGTGGGTTTTCTTTTTTTTTCTTTTTTTTTTTTTCTTAAATATTTCAGCATGACTCCCAGAACAAATGAGTTTGGCCAAAGTGGAGATAAGGATCTGCAATGTGAATCGCGGGCTGGTTGAAAGCCGCCATGGAAACAGAACCCTGGTTAACTTTGTTATCTATAAAGGCTTCATCGGAACACACGACCCTAATGATTTCCACCCATATTCCCGCCTATCCAGGCCAGGCAGGGTTTGTGGATCCCAGCGGAATGCATGCCTCGTGTGTTAATGGCATGGTTTGCCATGGACAATGAGGCAAAGGCACCGCGGGGACGACCAAGGGCCAGGTGGCGGCCTCATAAAGTGGAATTTCATTTTAATTGTAATTTAAAAAAAAAAAAAAAAAAACAAAAAACTTTTCAAATCCCAACTGTCAGGCTGGTTAACTTTGCATCCCGAGCCGGCAGAGATAGATTTTCATCTTTGCAGAGCCTTAGTTAGTGGTTCCTGGCACATTACATTAACTAATTTGAGATCGAATTATCAAATTTGCTCATTGCTGCTAGCACTAATTTGAAACCTTACAATAAAGAACAGTTTGAGAGGCAGATGAAAGGTTGCCACCCACAGAGGCTCCAAGACCTGTCCCTGGTGTATCACAGCAAGGTTCAGAAAGACTTGGGGTAATTGCAGTCATGAGCTGGAGTTGATTGAAGAAAATTATACCCCAGTTTTTTACTACAAGCTTTTTTTCCCCCTTTTTTCTCCCTTTTATTGTGTGTGTGGCTTTTTCTTAAATTGTGCTGGGAAACACCATTGCAGGGGGGGCAACATGTTGCATTTTTAATAACTTTATAAAACTTTTCTTAAAATGCTTGAAGCTTTAATGCTGCTGAAACCCTGAAGAACTCTTTATATCCATGTTACCTGTGTTTTCCAAGAGGTTTTAAATTTTATTGTCTCTGAGGTTTTTGTGTTTGCTAAACTTCCAGGCGAAACCACATGAACGATGTAAAATCTTTCACGTCTCATTAGCAAAGCTCTTGTGGCCCTTTTGAGCATCGGTTTTATGAGGAAAGCTCCTCTATTGCTGGATTTGAAAATGATAATTGTGAGCTGAGAGCAATTTCCTAAACATTTCCTAACGGGTATAGAAGTGATGCAGCAGCTTCTCCTCTGCTTGCTTGAATTACCGTCCTCAAAGAACTTGCATTTTAACAAGTTCTGCAGGCTCGGAGCAGTGGGGGTCCTGAGAGAGGCATTTTCTTTCTGACCTTCCTGAGATAAATAATTAAGATGGAGTCTAGATAAAGATCACTGTCAAAGGTGAGGGGTCAGCCCGGCTGCCTGACCTGAGCGCTGAAATTGCCCCTCTTGCTGCAGCACAGCCTCAGAGGCAGCTGGGTGTCAGCAGGAAACAAAAGTTTGGGGCTCTGTGAATAGGCAGAGCACTGGGAAAGGAGGGAGGGGGAGTGAGGGTCTCTGTTGGCAGCAGGGATTCAGCAAATGGGGGGTTTTCAACCCAAAAATTCCCTCTCTGGTCAAGAGGAAGGGAACAGGTGAGGGGGTGGTAAGAGGGGGTGAGATTTGCAAAGTGTGAAGGTGAAAATCAGAGAACAAAGGGATGGGTTGGCTTGAGAGGGACCTAAAAAAACATCCTGTGTCACCCCCTGCCATGGGCAGGGACCCCTTCCACTGTCCCAGGGTGCTCCAAACCCTGTCCAGCCGGGCCTTAGATCCAGGGGCAGCCACAGCTTCCCTGGGAAAACCATTCCAGGGCCGCCCCACCCTCCCAGGGAAGAATTTCTTCCCAATACCCCGTCTCACCCTTCTCTCTGTCAGTCTGAAGCCATTCCCCCTTGGGTGAGGATGCTCAGACCACCCCGAGGCCCCTCAGCAATAAGCTGGGCCAGCCCCAGCCCAGCAGTGGCTACTGGAACTGCTTCCAGTGGGAATTCTGGGGTGCCCAGGCTTCTCACTTTTGATATCACATTTTCATCTGGGAAGAAACCCGAAGAGATCACAGCAGGCCCTTGGGTGGAAATCACCTCTTGGAATTCTCTGTAAGGAGAATCATCCCTCCCTGCCCCGTTTCCAGCACTGAGTTGCTGGTCAGGAGATCTCACCCCATGAGCTGGGGGTCACTGAGAAGCAGTGAAGGTTTAGGAGCAATTTGGAAAACGCTGAGATTGAGCTGATCAACCACGAACCAGCACANCTATTTCACACGCTCTGCTTTGGGGAATGTTCTCAAACACCCCAAATGTTTGGGGTGTCCGCATCCCAGCTGCAGATCCGAGGAGCAGCTGCAGGTCCCCAGGATTTTTTGGGGGGTGGGAGCGCACCCTGCCCAGGATGCCCTCACCCTGGGGGTGCCTGGGCTGTCCCCATCCAGCCAGAGAGGGAGGAAGGAGCTGTGCCTTTAACCGTCTCTGCAAGGTCTCTGCAGCCTGGGCTGCTCTTGTTTTGAAGAGGGAGTGCTTGGGGGCTCGTTCCAGAGCTCAGTGACAGAGAGGAAACAGGGCCAGGAATAAATGGCCTGTTGATTTACTCAAGTTACATCATTTTCTTCCCCTCAAGAGCCTATAAATCTCACGCTCCTTGTAAAAACAGAATTTAAAAACAATTGAGAGCTTCTGAGACGACCCCATAGCTTCCAGCCGCTGCGGCCTCCGAATATAGAGCTGCCTTTCACAGCCTGGCCCACTTGTTTCATATTAGATACTGGGAGCCCTGCTCTCAGCTAAGCAGCAGAAGCTGTTAAGATATTTTATAGTCGTCCTAGTGGTTTAGATAACACTCTCCCCATACACGGGGCTGGGCTGGAGCCAAATATCAGCTTCCTGGCCTGGCCGTGGAGTGCCCACTCATTAATTCACACATTGGGGTTTCTCGTCTCCCCACGAATATTTCTGATCAAAGGCACCCAGGCTGGCAGAGGTGCCTCTGTAAAAAGTGGATTCTTCTGATTATTGCACAATTTATGGCCTCTTGGCCCTGAGGGTTTGTATTTTAAAAAAACGATCGGTTGTTGGGGTGGTTGTGGCACTCGTTAGTTTTGCTTTCAGTCTCACAGCTGAAGAGGTTTTAAAATTCAACGGGGATTTGTGTTTTGGTGTTTTTTCACAGCTGGTGTGACACAGAGAGACGCAGCACCCTGGGTTTCTGGTTTGGGGTGGCATCAGTGTCTGGGGGCTGAGACAATGGATAAGTGAATACTGGAAGGTGCCCCAGGTGAGGGGCTTTGTACCAGGAGCTGGGATTTCATCTCTCCTCATGTCAGTAGCCAGGTCTCCAGGATAATTTTTCTAAGTGTTATGTGGGATTGGGGAGTTTATGGAGCAATGGCTGGAGTTCTAAAGCTGAGTGGAGCCTTGTCCCTTAGTCAGTGGCCATGAAAAAACAGTTCTGGAGTCTCAGGGTACCCTGAGGAAACACCAGGGGCTTTTCCCAGTGTGTTTGCAACCCTTTGCCAGCTGTGCACAATCTGACATCCAGTCCTGTCCAAGAGGCATTTCTCAGCCCAATCCAAGCTTTCCAGTGGCCAAATCCAAATTTTCACACCAAATCTCCAAAGTTCTGCTTTTGTTATTGTAGCTGATATGTTCTTAAGTGGCTTCTATATAATTAGATCTGTAAATATATAAAAATCTGTAATTTAAACTACTTTCTTATGCATGAGACATGAGAGAAGATTGTTCTTTTCATTCAGGGAGAGTGGTGCTTGCTGCTCTTGGCTGAAATGGAGATGAGAGTTTGTATTTCCCTATCAGGGGATGCTTTGATGCTGATATTGTGGTTAAGTGCAGGAAAAGCAGAACTAAACAATGAAACCAGCAATTCCTTCTAGACTGATTTTCTTCTTTTTTTGCCCCCCAAGAAAAGAAATAAACAGACAAGCTGACACAAGCTGAGAAATGCAGCTTGGCTCGTGCTGGCTCGCTGCCACCCCAGCACAGGGGTGAGGGAGAGGGAATCCCTGCGGGCACAACTCACACAAACTAAGTGGATTTACTTATCATTTATGAAAATAAAAAGAAGGTATCTGATGAATCACTGGGTGGATTGAGGGTTGCACAGGGACAGTTGCAGCAGCTTTATCCTGTGCTGGGTCCTGATTCCAATTTGCACTTTTCCTTCCAAAGAGTTTCCAAAGAATTCTGTGGCTGGGTTAGAACAGCTGGGAGATCTTTCCCTCCCCAGAACTTTCAGCCTGATGAAACTCTCTTATTCCAGGACATTAATACATGCTTAGCCAGAACCTTAACATTGAGTTTATATATATATATATATACACACAGATTAATAAAATGCCTGTATTTACAGGGATCAATACAGATGGTTTGTGGAAGTTGATGCTAACCAATAATTTTGAACTTGACTTTGTGTTGCTCTAATGGCTTTGATTTTGAAGACAGATTTTTAGGAGGGCAAACATCATCAAATCTGGACTACTCCAGCTTACTCTGATGTTCAGGAGTTTAAGGGCTGGACATTAAATTATTTTCCTTATGCTGACGGGATTTCCTTTCTCTTCCTTCCCAAATACTACATAAAAATTAAGAGCATTCTTTATATGTGTTGTGAGACTTCATTAACCTCATATTTTCACTGTTGTGAAATTGATGGGGTTTGGAGGTTTGTTTTTTTTTAATTGGAATGTACTTTTTTTTTTTTCCTTCTCTCCCATTGCCTGCTCTTCCCAACATGCTTGTTTGCTCAAGGTATTGTTTTGTGTCTTGCAAATTGAAGCCTACAGGGTTTGTCAGATGTGGTGGTGGCTGATCCCCCTGACTGGCGGCTGCAGCCTCTGAACCTGAGCTGGGGATTCCAGAGGGCTTCTGAGCTCCTGGCACTCAAAGAAGCTGTGGGAGCTCATCCATTGGGAGGAAACACTGTCCAGAAGGTGCTTTTGGGTGGAATAATGTGGGGATTGGCTCCTCACTGCTGTGGTTTTCAGAGAGAAACTTTGTCTTGCCTGTTTCTAGAGTAAAACTATAAATAGTGTATTTTTTTTTTTTTGGGG
>VWZN01008050.1:116848-133339 GCA_013396955.1 Regulus satrapa
GGGGGGGGTTTATGTTCATCAATCCCACATTTAATCCTTTTTTAAGTTCCTCTATAACTTTTTTATAAGCTTCCATCACAGTTTCTATTCATATGTGGGTGCAAACTGCTTTGTGTGTGGTTTTGTGCATGCCTGCATTGGCAAAAGCCTTTGGTGACTCTCAGCAACTGCAGTGTTGTTCTTGTGCCTCTGGTACACATCTACTATTATTTTTATCTCTTTTCCCGGCCCAGCACTGTAAAGCAGGTTGAAAATCTGGTTCACATCCCTGCTGTGTGTAGCAGAGCTCCCCGTTTTCCTCCCCTTTCCCCTTCCAAGGGGAACAATGCCTGTTTCCACATCTCCAGCAACCACCCAGTGGCCCAGTTGAGTGAGCAGAGGCAGGTTCTGAATCCCGCAGTGTTTCCTTTCACCAGGGCATTAAAAAGCAGCTAAGAAAGAAACCTCACAGATGCCAGGAGCTGTGGAGCATTGAGTTGTAGCCTCCATGGAGCTTCAGCCCCTCTGTGGGCAGACAGGCAGGGGTTTTCATGCTGGTTGACAGTTATCTCCCCAGCAGCATTACTGGGCTTATACATCCCCTTTCAGCAGCTCCAGATAGAGCTGACAGCAGGGGGATTCTGTTTTGTCTCAGGGAAGGAAAGCAAAAAAACAAAAAGGTGGTCTTTTGGCAGTAGCCAAGGCCACACTCGAGCACCAAGGGGCACAATGTGTCCTCTGTCTCGGGGAGAAAATAGCTCCTGACAGGAATCAGCTTTCAGTCAACTGCCAGGCATCTGTCCTGCTGGGAGGCCCGAGCTGCAATGGAGATAACCTTGGATGGAGATAACTGAGATGGAGATAAGCTGTGATGGAGATAAGCTGTTATCAGGGCAGGCTGGATGCAGCGCGATCACTGCCGCAGGTGCTGGGGGAGAACAGAAAACATCATCCTTGGGGGAGCTGCTGCAGGTGGGAGAAAGGGAGGCTGAGGGAAGGCAGGGCCCTGAGCAGGTGCACAAAACCTGCCTGGGGCTCAGGGTGTTTCCAGCTGACCCTTGCTGTGGCTGGGACAGAGCTGATTCCGTGTGTGCCGAGGTTCCTGCAATGGGAATCGCTGCCTCTGAGGGAATTTTGTGGGATGGAAGCTGGGGATTTGGACATTTTTCTGGTTAAAACACAGCCATATGTGGTTGTAACAGGAAATTTCTCCGTGGAAAGGGTGGTCAGGAAGGTTGGGAGTGCCCATCCCTGGAGGTATCCAAGGAAGGGCTGGAGGTGGCACTCAGGGCTCTGGGCTGGGGACAAGGTGGGGATTGGGCACAGACTGGACTCTGATCCTGGATATTTTTCAGGATCCCATGACTCTCTGTGATTCTAGGAAGTGTCCCAGTGTCTCAGTGTTCTCTAAAGCAGTGGTTTAGCCCTCACAGCACTGCTCTGAAACCAGAACTAATGGGTAACAGAGAGAGGACAAGGCAGGGACACCCTTCCAGAAGTATCTTTATTCCGTGGAGTTTCTGTTCTGTAAATCCTGTGCTCAGGGCATTGTACAGGGACATCTCCCTCTGTCCCTTCTCACACATGGGGTGCACAGCCCCAGTGACAACCTCAGCCCTTCACATTTCACCTCAGCCACCCAAAATATCCAAACACTCTGAAGAAAATCCCAAACCAAAGCACACAAAGGAAACTTTCTGTGCCTTCTGCAGGATCAGTGCTGAACCCAGCAATAGCTCATGATGGACAACTTTGGGCCAGCTCTTCCTTTTGCCCTAGGATCAACCAAAATTTTTTTAACCCATGCATCTGGTATGAAAGGATTTGGCTGCTGCCCCCATTTCATTTCCCCAGACACCTTTTTGTGCACCAGGAATCATTTTCCACAGATCCATCCACAATTATGGCAGAGTCAGATAGGTTTATTACAGTAATTCTGTTTATGCTGACAATAAGTTATTTATTTGACCTTCAGGCTGTTCACGCTTCTGATATGGAGTATTCCAGCTCCCTCACCAGCTGATCATGTGAAATCCATTGCAATGACACCTGGGATGCTGCTGCTGGGCTGTTTAAAGGCAGGAAAAGGATATTGAGGAAGAATATCTCACCTTTATGTCCTCTAATAACAATGTTGTGAAATTAGGGCATTCTTCTTTCTCGTGGCTGGGGAGAAAGGTCTGAATAATTCATTCCAGACAACCTGTTTGTTCAGGCTGCTTGGAAAGGTGATCAAACAATTAAGAGGGGACGAAAGTGAAGCTCTGATTTCCTCTAATCACCTGTTGATGCAATCTAACATTCAGAAGTTGAACAAGGATGCTTTAATTACAGCAGCATTTTGGAAAATGGGAAATCTCACCAGAAACATCTTTCAGAAGATCCTTCCCAAGTATTTAATGTAAAGGGGATGGCAATTCTCATTTCCTTCAGAAGGAGGAGCCTGGCTCTTGCAGGAGGACAAGGAGGTTTTCCCTGTTCTCTGAGGCTGTTTAGGGGTTGGTACAACATTCTCAGCGAAGGGGAGATTTTTTGGGGCAGTGTTTATGTTTTCCTCTTTTTCATACCAAAGAAAACGGCTGTGCAAACTGAAAATCCCTGGGATCATTCCTGCCCCAGCCCTGGGGTTTGCTGCTCCTGATCCTTCCTCAGCACCTGCCCAGGGGTCTGGAGCAGTGACAAAAATAAAGAGGAGAGAACACCCAGGGCTCATCACGAGTTCAAAGGGCCCCAAACACGTTGTTCAGGGCAGGCTCTTGCTGCTATCTGGGACATGACATAGTTTGCCCAACAATTTGGGGACAACTGTGCACTGTCACCTCGCACTGTCCTGTTGGGGCACAGGCAGCAGAAATGCTTTCATGTCACTTTTATCTGACCCTGGATGCCTGAGCCAAGGGGACAGAGGTAGCACTGGGTTCTTTTTGAGAAATAGTTGTGGGATCCTGGATGGTTTTCCTCAGGGGCTGCTCCATCCCAGCCCGGGGGGGGTGATTCCCTTGAGGAATATCCTGCTCCTGGTAGCCAGGGGCTCTGGGGAGGGCAGGATGGGGATTTAAGGGCACTGCCACAGCCGGCTGCTGCACAGGTGTCAGGATCTCCCTGCTGGAATTGCTGGAGGAACATCGAGGAGTTCCAGCACTTCAACATTAAAATATAGCTCAGAAGAAATTGTAGCAAGCATTTCAGTAACTGTAGATGTGAAAAGCAGTTTTGTTATCAGGCTCTGAGCTTTTGTGTGGTTTTAATTTGCAAATTATGAAGTAATCAGGCTGAGGATCTGCTCACACACCAAGGCAGTGCCCAGCCACTGAGTAGAGCCTCATCCCACAGGGGTAACACATTCTTTAAACATGGTTTTGTGAAAAAAAAACTAAAACCCAAACCCAAGAATCCTTGGCTTTCTGAAGGCTGACAATTAATTTTGATGGGAAGAAATTTAAATATTGTCTCACCAACAAATGGCTTTTCTCCCAAATCCTTAACAAGGCACATCTATTTCTGCCACTTGAAGTTTTCAGGGGCACTCATGTTGTAGTTCCCTTAATTGTCTCGAGTTCTTTCCCCACCGAAGCTCCTCAGCTCAAGTGGTCTGACTGTGAGACGTGATAAAGCTCCTCCATAGCCAGCCTGGGGCTGAGAGGGAGCTCTGATAAGAGCTGCTGTGCAGAGAATCCTCAGGGAAGGAGCCAGTTGAATTTTGGGCTTCAGTGACAGAGAACATCCCCCAAACCCACCCATTTTTATTGCTGGAATTCCTCATCATTGGAGGCAATTCTGATTTGAGAGCAGAGAAGCTCCTAATTTCTCAGATCTGTTTATAAAAAGCAGGCTGCTTTATAAAGGGCACATTCTAAAGGGGTTCTGATTTGAGGTTTGCCATCTTCAACGCCCCAGCTACGAACCAGAAGATGATGTTGTCTTTTATTCCCCCAAGACCCAGAGCCAAAGGACTTTGCCACCTGTTTGGTGCTGGCAGAAAGAACACCCTGTGTTTGCAGCCATGATTCAGGGTCAAGAGGTAAGGAGATAAGGCCCCTCTTTTGTGAATGGCAGCTTGACTTTCAGCGAGCAGGAAGTGGGAATGAATGCGGGAGAATGGCAGGAGTCAGGATGCTGAAACTCCAGCCTGCTCTCATCTGATAAGGAACAGACACTAAACTTAACCCTGACGGGAGGCTCTGCTCACAGCCAGGCAGCCTCAGGGGCTGCTTGGGCCACTGACAGCCCCAGCGATGCCATCAGGGCGTGTTCAGGGACAGGGACAGGGATGATGCCCGCCCCTCTCCCCCTCCAGCTTTCCCTCTCTGGCTCCTCACATGTGAGGGCACTTCCCGTCCTCCCTCTCTTCACCTTTTGCCCTTTCTAGGAACATTTTGAGACTGAAAGGAAGTAAAAATGCTGATGCTCCACCCAGAACTCTGAGGGAGGTTTGGGAAGGTTAGTTATCCCTGGGGAGTAACCTCTGAGTGTCCGTGGGGCTCGGGAAGGCTCACCTGAAATACTGCTCTGGGTGCCAAACCCATCCTGCCCTGGGGAGGGCTGAGGAGAAACTCCAGATAGTGACACCCCAGAAGTGTCCAGATGTCCCCTGTGGATGCCCTTCCCTTCCCTTCCCTTCCCTTCCCTTCCCTTCCCTTCCCTTCCCTTCCCCCCTTCCCTTCCCTTCCCTTCCCTTCCCTTCCCCCCTGCTCTGGCTGAAAACCTTTACTCAAACAGAAACTCCTCCATGCAAACAGCAGAGTTTCACTTCAAAATCCACACCACCGTTCCAGCTTTTTTCGGGTTCTTTTCCCAGGCTGTGGAAATGTAATTAGGATTTGCCTGCATAAAGCAGCGGTTCCGCAGAAAATCGTCAATTAATTGATTCCAATTACCCGTAATTGTTTCTCATACATTTCAATTAGTCCGTGTGCTGTTACCGGCAGCACCAGTCAATTATCCAGGTAATCAACGGGCCTTTAAGAACAGACATGGAAAGAGGATGGGAAAAAAGAGTTTAGAGAGGAAGGACAACATTGAGGGTGTCAAAAAGTGCCGTTTGTGCTGATTAATCATTCAGATGGATTTTACAGACAGGGAAAACAACCCATGTGGACAGGGCAGATGTGCTGAGGAGGCAAAGGATTGGGGGCTGAAAAACAAATTTAGTTACTGACCAGTAATTAACATAAAATGCATTCTCTCACCATCCGTGAAGGGTGATTATATTTATTTTCTAGAAAATGCAAGTCCCCAGATTTTTTGTGAAGTGTCTTTACAACCTGCAAGAAAACAACCAGAAAAATCACAGAATTATGGGGTGGTTTGGGTTGGAAAGGACTTTAAAGTCCATCCCTGCCATGGGCAGGGCCACCTCCCATGATCCCGGGTTGTCCCAGGTCCCTCCAGCCTGGCCTTGGACACTTCCAGAGATCCAGGGGCAGCCACGGCTACTATGGAAATGCATTCCAGGGCCTCCCCACCCTCACGGGGATGGATTTCTTCATAATACCAAATTTATTGGACTCCAATAAATGGCGCCAAAGCAGAGTCAGGCATCCCTCCCCAGACAGGAAACATCTCCACTATGCCCTTGCCTCCAATCCATATGGAAATCTGAAGGACTGGAAAATCAGGAATTTACCAAACCAATAAAGCTAATGAAATAATTAACAGGAGGAATATCAAAATTATTACAGTAGATATTGCCGTGTTGATTAGAGATGTGAGCTTGTAACGAATATTTAAAAGTCAATTCTCAGATACAGCAGCAGCTGCAACTTTCAGTGTTCCAGGGAGCACTGGGAATGTTGGAGCAGAGAATTCCTGCCTCAGGAAAACCGTGGGACCCCAGGAGGGAGGAACTGATGCTTCAAGGGGGATGTCACAGCTCAATGAACCAGGAGGGCCCTCATGGCTGCAGAGGAAAAACGGGTTAAATTTCTTCCAAATCAGGGATTGCCATGATTTGAGATGTGTGGAAGAAACCTCAAACTGGGACTGGATTTACTCACATGTTGGTCAGTGTGAGCAAATTCTTCGAAATTCTGCAGTGTTGAAAAATTTCCTTTTCGTTGCTTTTGATCTCAAGTGGGAAAGGCAGCCTCACTTCTTTAAGCAGCATCCTTGTTGGTTTTGGTGGTATTATTATTATTATTATTATTATTATTATTGACCCTTTTGCTGTTGTTTTGTCTCCCATCTTTTCTCTGTGTCTGCCAGAAGTGTCTGGAGTTGGGACCAGCCCTCTTAGGCACAATTACATAATTGCCATTGCAGTCAGCAGTGGAAAGGGAGCCAGCTCACTGTTGTGACAGCCAGGCTTGGCTGTGAAATTTTAGAAGAAAATATCTGCATTCTGAATATTCTCTAGGTTTGAACATTAAAAAGGAGGGTTTCCTACACCAGACTTAAAATAATTCCCTTGTAAACATGTTCTCCCTTAGCTCCAGTGGCTTAGGAGTGCCCTGAAAGGCTCTTGCAGGTGCCTAATTCTGATATAAAGCCTAAAACAGTCACTTAGGAATAAAGCAGGATCCCAAATTCTGGGGATGGATCCTGTCCTGCCTTGCAGCAGCAGCAGTGTGAATCCCTTACCTCGATCCCTTTTGTCACAGTTTTGGTAAATGCCAGGATTCATTATTTCTGCTGTGCTGAGATATCCCTAAAAACTGACACCAGTCCCAGGTGGTGCTGTTGTTCCCATCATGTGCACTTATAAATCCAAATTCTGTCGCTTTGAGCCTGTTGTGCCAGACATCACCCCAATATCCACACTGCCAGCATATCCATTCTGCAGCAGAGTGTGGGTATTTACATATTTAATAACATGTTTAATTATTTTTTCCATTGGAAAAAAGGTGATTCAGGATCCCAACGTGTGTCTGTATCACATTGTGCTGTGTACAGATAGATTTTTAACAGCTTTCTGACTGCTGCAGTGCAACAACCACTAATTCAAAGAGGTTGTGGGCAAGATGAAAGAAGTATTGGAAATCTAATATTTTGAATGTTGTCAGTAGGAAAGTCTCACTGAGGCCACTCACTGTAGCTCGACAAAGCCCATTATTCACTGCAGTTGATAACAGTATCTGGGGTTTAATTAATATTGGTGATTTTTTTGATGTGTGTGGACTCCATTCTCAGCAGAGTAAAGATGTAGCAGCAAACAAAGCCCGGGGTCCTGAGGTCAGGGACGGTCACTATGGAGCTGATATCAGTTACAGAACAGACAGGAACAGATTTCGTTTATCTGACACTGAGCATTGTGCTGGAAAAGTTGGCAGTGCTAATAATTAGAGATGGGAGTGCTGGCTAAAGGAACCCTGCTTAGCCTGTAATCAATCTTTCCCCCACCCAAAAGAAAAAAAAAAAAAAAAAAGGAAAATAGGGAAAACGAAGCAGCGCACACCTGCAAGGGTCCGGGCACTTGAAAGGGGCAGAGAAAGTAAGATCCCATCTTAGACAAACTGGGGGCTTTCTGTGCTCAGCTCAGAGCCCGGCTCTCAAGGTGGGAGGGAAACAATCCCAGCCCCCTCTGCAGGCCCTGTTCTGGGCAGTTTTTCTGCTGGCACTGGAGGGTGGGCTGTGCTGGATCCCAAAGAGCTCCGCACACCGAGGCAGCTCTGTTCAGCACCGAGGCGCTGTCAGGGGTCAGAAACAGCCCCACGGGCACTCCCCAATGCTGCTGTGTTTGGGGCTTTAGGGCAAGGGCTCTGATCTTCAGGGGAAGTGTCTGTGTGGCCAGAATGAGTTATCACTGCTCTGGGAGGTGGGTGAGCATCATCCTGTCCTGCTTTTCTGTTTATCACACCCCTCCTGCTTCCCCATGTGGCCATGCCAGGCTCACCTGTGTGCTGAACACTCTGAGAATTCCAGAATCCCAGGCTGGTTTGGATTGGAAGGGACCTTAAATATCATCCCATCCCACCCACTGCTGTGGCAGGGACACTTTCCACCATCCCAGGTTGCTACAACCTGGCCTTGGGCATTTCCAGGGATCCAGGGGCACCCACAGCTTCCCTGGGCACCCTGTGCCAGGGCCTCCCCACCCTTCTAGTAAAGAATTTCTTCCTAGCAGCCAATCTAAACCCTCCTTTTCACTTGTTTTCCCATTTATTTTTTGTTGGAACACTCGACCTGCATGGGAACATTGATTCAGTTTGGGTTCTTTGTGTGGCCCGGAGAGATGCTCAGTGCAGAGGGCTCCCCTTGTTGTTGCAGAGTTTATCTGAAGGCAGATGCAGCAGGGAGTAAATGCTTTAAATTTATTTGCCAGAGAGGAGGAGAGGTGCTGGAGCACTCTGCCTCCACCAGCAGTGTGCTTGCTGACTTCTTCTTTCCATATTCTGCCTTCCAGCCAAATCAATTTCACACAGATACTACAAAAATTAAACACATTATATAAAATTAATAGCAGGCTTTTAAAGCACAGATATTTATTTCCAAAGTGTCTAAAGTTTCTAAATAAACAGTGGCACGGGCAAAAGGCTTTGAGCTTACCAAGCTTCAGCTGTAAGAGGTTGGTGTGCCACAGAGTGTCTCGAACATTCCCTAAGAGAATAATTATTTTGGGTAAACTTGCATTGATCCAGTGTAACTTTGCAGCAGCATTCTCTGCACAGCAGGCATCCCCAGCACTCCCTCCCATGTCTTCAGGAAATAAAACTGACAGGAAACTCAATAAACCAACTGGTTTTCATTGATCATATTCTGATTCAGCGAATTCAGCAGGCAGCAAAGTGATAAATTATTAACTCCTCATCACCACTCACGGGGCACCTGTTCTTTTGGGTGGCCCTGAGAAAAACCAAATGATCCTTTGCACTTCCTACACAAAGGAACATCATCGGCTGATGAGGAGCACTCCAGCCATGAGAACAAGTGGGAATGGGTATTAAATTCCAGGTGATTGTATGGAAAAAGAGGAAATGGGAGCAATGGCTGTGTCTGTGGGTGGGAGGGAAAGGGCTGTGGTCAGACCTGTCCCTATGGGTCACCTTGGATTTGGGGTGAGGGTACAGCCGGCTGAGAGCTGGCCCCTGGCTCTGACTCCCAGACCTGTGCTTGGCTCTCAATTACGAATTGTGACTCTAACCAAGGTAGTTTCAGGCCCTGGGGATGTTTTGAAAAATATGATGAAAAAAAAAAAAATCCCTGAATGTTTCAAGGGACAGGTACCTTCAGTGGCAATGCAGGGGACAGGAGAAAGGAAAAATACTTCCACATCAAGGCAGCACCTGCACAATACTTGGAATTCTGAGGCCACACCACCAATCATCAGAAATCCTTATTTTAGTCTTTTGGGTTGTTTGTTTATTTTTTTTTTTCTGGGAAGAGAGCTCTCGAGGACAATCACAGGTGTGGATGTCGTCACTTGGGGTTCCAGAGCATTTCCCAAAAAAGAGCAATTGATGGTGACACAGCTAAGGGACAGGGATCAGTGGCCACTTACAGAAACCACAAGCAGCTGGAGATGCTGGGACAGCTGGGGCCTGTCCTGCTCCCCGTGTCCTATCCATGAGCCAATGCTGCCTCTAGAGCCCAGCAGAGCATCGAGCACGTGCAGATTGAAACAATCTGGGCTTTGTGACAAGCTGAGCTGTTCCTGCCCAAGTGGAACCTCCTCAGAGCACCGCGATTTCATTTTCGCTTTCAAATCCGACTTTTCCTGGCGCGCCCGGGCATGGAAAATGTTTATCGGGCTCTGCTTTTGTTTATAACAATTGAGAAAAGTCATTACTATGTCCCTGGTCAGTTTAATCCGTGCAGAACACGTCAGCCTGATGTGTTTATGTTTTCTGCTCCGTGTGTTTCATCGGCCTCTTTTACAGCTTCCAGCAGCACCCGGCGCGTTCCTGGCAGCTCGTGTTCTGACACGGTGTTACCCAGCAGGGGAGGAATAAAGGGAGGATGTTTAGGTTAATGTGGTTTAATAAAAGGTCTGGTTTAAAGTCTGGAAAAAAGCATAGAGAAGAATCTTTATCCTGGTGTTGGTGGTGAGGGCTATGTGAGTGTCCAGACTCAGTAACAGGTTGGGGATATGAGGAAATAGAACAGAAGGGATGGTGATTTTGAGAGTTTGGCTGGTGGGACCAGGCTGCCAGAGTTGTGGGTTTCTCAGGCTGATCTTTCCAAATTACTCCAACAGATCATTTACAAAAGGGAAAATGCCACTGAGAACAAGACGCTCTTTCAAAAAGCAGAGAAGAAAAGGAAGACAATCGGAAAAAAATGAGAACATTTGGATCAGGATGAAAAGTACTCTGGAATACTCCAGAGACCTTACAGTGGTCAGAGAAGCATCCATGATATCTTGGCAGGATATCCAGTGGCAGATGTTCCCCAGGTGGATCTCAGCAGCCCTTCCCAGTGACAGCATGATCAGCTTTTCCCTCCAGCTCCCTGCAGGGAATGGGCAACATCACGTGGATGTTTGGCAATAAGATTGCAGATCTCAGGGAGGGTGGTTTTCCTTGTTTGCTTGTTTGTTTGTTTGTTTGTATCTTTGCTTGTTTTTTTGTTTGTTTAGAATTCTAGGCAGTGCATTAATTTAAGAAAATGTGGCATTTATCTGGTACAAAGTGGTGCCATGGTGTGAGGCTGCTGTGGCCAGGCTTGTCCTGAGGGTGCAGTGAGGGATTTATTCCATGTTTGTTACACACTGGCACTGCCTCTTCCGTTTCCAGTCCTGAGAATGGGAATTTCAGCTCTTATTCCTCACTGTCTGCTTCTGAAGGCTTTAAATCCAGTCAGAGAGAGGATTAGCTCAATCTCTACAGGTGATTAAGGAGAAAGCATTCCAGAACTTTCTCAAGGTTGGGCAGAGCATCGATTCCCTGTCAGGGCACATGCCCAGGGGCTTTGCCACCCCCGTGCTGGTGAGCAGCAGATCCTCTTTCCTTTCCCTGGCACTCAACAGAGCAGGATTGCCAGCTGTGGCTGGGACGGGAAGAACACGGGGATTGCTCCCATGCAGGGATTGCTCCCAAGCAGGGATTGCTCCCATGCAGGGATTATTGCAATGCAGGGATCGTTCTCATGCAGGAATCATTCCCAGTGCAGGGATTGTTCCTCAACAGGGATTGTGGCCATGCAGGGATTATTCCCAGGGAGGGCAGGCAGGATGCATCAGCTTTGCTGTGCCTATCACCTTGCTCAGTCCCTTAAGCCCTCCCAATTCGGCCAGCAGTGACCATTAATGCACTCTCAGTGTGCCTTATGTTCTGTTTACCTCGATTTCAGCCCTGGGATTTTTTCCATGCCAGTCGGGTTGGTTTGGTTTTGGGTGGGTTTCTTTTTCATTCAAGATATAATTTTTACTTTCTTAAAAGGGGCTTTGCATACTTAAAAATATCCACACTCGCTGCATTTTGGTGTAACAACAGAGCAGTGTGGAGAGGGCTCCCTGGGACCCTCCCCAAGATGTTTGCTGAGGATGTGAAACCATTCCCTGCTTGCTGTGCCCAGTCCTCCTTGGGCATCAGGAGGAACATGCAGCTTCTGCCAGGGACAGGTGGCATTTTCCTGGCAAAACACGCCTCCCATAAACCATCCTCAGCAAGGTGAAACAGGGTGAGGTGTCCTGGCATCACCCCAATTTCTGCTCCCCCAGCTGGGCGCTGTTCTGACCGAGCTGCTTTTCCTCCTGCTCTCTGAACCCGGGACACGCCACAGAACGATTTTTACGGGCAGAAATTAAGAGAAAACACTGTTGCAGTTTTCAGATGTGGGAAGGGAATTCCAGCTCCCAGCCACCAGCAATGGGGCTGTGAATGAAAGATCCTGGCCCTCGCTCATGTGCCGGTGATGATAGGAGCTCAGAGCAGCTGCGCGCTGGATGCTGATGGAAGCGTCCCAGTAGCTTTGGGCTGAAATTACACTCATAATTCTTAAATTATAGCAGCCGGGAGTTAATGTATTTCTGCTCGGCATTGTCAGTGGCAAACCAAAGCCCATTAATTTCCCCCTCAGTGTTTGTTTGAGAAATCATCCCCTGTCAGCTGCCGCTGGCGGCCGTGTCTCCTCGGTGCATTCCTAGACGGGCTCTCTGTCTCCCAGCGAGGGTCCTCTCCCTGCGGGAGATAAGATACAACCGGCATTCCCCGGGAGGTGTCAGCAGGCTGCTTTATGACACATGATGAGTGATAAAGGCCGTGGAGAGGTGCTGATGTGGCCACATTAGTTAATGAGGTCATAGCCGAAGTTGCTGCCCCACTGATAACCTGCAAATCCCAATAATGTGCAGATAGCAGTGGGGTGTGCAGAAGTCCTGTCCCCGTGCTCTCTCGCTGTCCATCACAGGCAAGGGCCCAATCAAAGGGGAAGAAAAATATTATGCTCCCAGAAGGGAAACACTCATTCCTTCTGCAGCTCCCTGAGCTGATCCAGGCTATGGGAAAGCAGCAGGAAATTTCCTCATGGGCTTAGGGAAGCGCTGTCACAGGGAGCTCTGCATTCTTTCGATGTCTAAGAAGAGAATTCTTCTATTGAATGAATAGTTCTGGAGATGAGGATGGAAAAGTGGGGCTGCAGAAGCTTTGTGTGCAGGTTGTGGAGAGTGGGAAGCTCAGCATAAACGTCCTCCAGCTGAAAAGTGAAATCCTTGTTGCCACCACATGGATTTGGGAACAGTTGTTGTCCTCAGACAACGACCTTTGGCACTGATGCTTCTAAACATGAAGGGAACATTCCTTGTGTGTCACAAAAAAGGTGTTGGGTTCCCAGAGCAGTATTTTTAGTGGGGAGGAGATGGAGTTTCCCTGCAGCCCCTGTGGGGATGGGAAGGGGTCCCAGTGCATCCCAGTGATGGTGTGGGAGCGCCATCCCCAGGGCATGGCACGGGAGATGCCCTGGAAGGCTCAAAGAGGAGCAGAGAAAAGCAGATTTTTAGGACATCTGGGAATGAGAGCTCTGTTGGGATTGTCACTGTCCCCCCACACACAGGGGATGCGTGGCTGAGCCCCTTCCCTCCTCAGCAGTGTGTCAGCTGCCAGAGCCCTGTACGTGGCCATCGTGTCAAAAATCATGTGAGATCTCCCAGAGCTGAAAATCATATTGCGACTTAAATATATATATTTTTTTAAAATGCCTGGAATTTGGAAATCTGTTGAAATATGCTGGGTTTTGCCCTTTTTTCTCTTGGTAAACAAGTCAAGAGCTGGCAACGTCTTGTCGTGCTGGTAGTGAACTTTCTGTCCTTCCCTTCTTAGCAGCTCAGGTCTAATTTATTTAATCACTGGAGCAAACTTTCAAAGTGTTCCATGCCTCCTCTTTTGTTTCTAAGGTTCAGATGTATTTTTAGTGCTTGTTACTGAACTGGGTCTGTGCATTGGAGAAGAATTAATTATTGTTTTGGGTTTGTTGTTATTCAGACGTTCAAAAAAAGGGGGATTTACAGACTTTGAACACCTCAGGGGCTTTGCTATAGGCCGCTTGTGTGTTGTTGGGGTTTTAATGATGATTTGGGCTTTAATATAAATTCAGGCCTGTTGAAAGGTGACAGCCCTGCCCAGAGCAGCCCTGGGTAACCCACAAAACCACTGCAAGCTCAGGAGCAGCACTGTGGTCCCCATGAGGCCCCAGAAATCCCCCCAGGGCTGGACTTCCACCAAATGCTTAAAACAGCTGAAATCACCATGTTTTCAAGTTTTCTGTTATTTTCAATAATAAAAATCTGGGTTTGCAGGTTGGGAGGCTCCAGTCTTCCTAAAAAAGAACCTTTGTCAGTTGGTCGGCACACCATGGAGTTCCTTTATCCATTTTCTGATAGCACTTTTGAGGGATTTTCATGTGGATTCGTGGCACAATCGATAACACGATTACGTGATCTTGGCTGTGTTCCTGTCGTGAAAAATCCAAATTTTTTTTTTTTTTTTTTGTGCCACAATCAGGTGATGGTGGTAGAAAGGCTTGGCTTGGCCACCAGGAAACAAGAGCACAGCGTGCCTTTCCCAGCAGCGCTGTGCAAACCTCTCTCAAACAAATATTGACTCTGTGAAGATTCGGGGAAATTAAAGACCAATGGCGTGGGTGGGATTAGACTGGAAGAAATGTCCTGGGATTTTGGTTGGTGCTGATGGCTTTATTTTGTTGGGAGCATTATGCGTCTCGTGAGGCAGGCATGTAATCTGCTGCTTAGTGCTCCATGAGGCTGTTTGCTGGGTGAAGGAATAAATAAATACCTTGCTGAAATTCCAGGCTTCCCAGCGAGGTGGATTGTCTGTCTCCATGGGGTTGGGTTGGTGTTTTTCCTGTGGTGGAGAGTAAGTTCTGCAATTCCCTGCTCAGAGCTGGTAAAATGGTGGTTTAAGGGAATGTTTTGATTGATAATGGTTGAAGCCTCTGAACACTGCAGGAAAGGGTGAGAGGGAAAAAATTTCAAGTGGAACGAGGGCTCAGCACAACCTGAAATGCTGTTGGCCAGCCCCCAGTGCTTCCCCATCCTCTGTTGAACATAATTTGGGCAAAACCACATCTTAGAACATAATCTGGGCAACACCAGGTCTGAGTTAAGCCAGGCACAGCTGCAGCAGCCTCTCATCCCCACCCTCTGCACAGAGCACCTTCCCCCAGGTGAGCTGTCCTGCTCACCTCAGTGTCTCTGGGTTTCCTCTATGCTTTTATTCTAAGATAGAAACAGCAAAATAAAAAATCAAAACTAGAAACCCACTGGGTTTTCTGAGCACATTGTTGGGGGTTCTTCAGACCCAAGGGTGTCCCTCAGCGTCCCCTGCTCTTGTTCATTCACATGGAGGATGCCCAGAGTCTCATTATGCAGGTGACAATCCCTTGATGGGAATGTCACCTGAAGGTTTTTGTGCACACAAAAGGGCCAGGGGCTGTCCTGCAGGGCCAGGAGGTCACACAGAGCTCAGTCCTCTGAGCCCAAAGCTCTCCCCATTCCTGCTGTGTCACCAGAGACCTCGTTTGGACCTGTGTTTGTTTCAGGTTTCCATTTATCTGGAGGTGACTCTGGCTCCATGAACTAAGAACCAGACACAAAACAGCAGCAAAGACTTGTGATGCCTTTCTATGAGTGGTTTGTTCACTCTGATTCCACTCTTAAAACAAGTTTGATGCATTTTTCCAGGGCCTGCTGCTGTGTGCAGCACCAGTTTTACCTGTTCTGCTTTGGGTCTTATTTTGTCTTTCTAAAATTTTTCACCATTAAACCATAACTAATTGTCACCTTCCACTCTGTTCCTGCCTCGTGAAGTCTTCCACCCTTACCTGCTTTGGTTTTGAAAAGAGATTTTTACATTTGAAACATTTTTGGATGGAGTTTTTAAAGAAACCCTCACCTGGTTTCATGGCTGGTATGAGCGTGAGCTAGTCTGAGCTCTCCTGCACCTCTTCTCTGTCCTTCTATTCATTCTCTCCTTTTTTTNCCCATATTAAAAGCAGACATTAGACAGTCCCCGACTTCTCAGGCATGATGGCGCAGGCACTGTCCAGTTGAACAAACAATGGTGCATTCAGCACGGGCTGCTGGTGATCAATGCTCGTGAAAGTGCCAGAAAATGGGCATAATGAGTTAAAGGAAATGGAGAAAGGCGTGGCTTCCTCCTGCATTTGCTACCCCAAATTCCTGGGAAATAGCTGTGTGTGCCTAGCTCGGATGATCTGAATAAACGTTTGGGTCTTCCCTGGCTGCCATTAGCAAAGAGGAGTTGCTCTTTCAGCTGCTGTCACACCGAGTTACTGCGAGTTATTGCACAGACAGCCCGGGGAGCTCTTGCTTCGGTGTCTCCCTTGGATGTGATCCTGGGAAGTGCAGGGCACAGCGTGCTGGGAAGGCATGGGGTTACTGCCCAAGGCTGGAGGAAGGTAAGGCTGTCTCTCCATTAGCTGGGAATTAGACATGCATGTTTTGCACCATATTTGCCCCTGATATGCCTAAGCTGCCTGGGAATGCAGCCCCTCATAACAGAATACGTCTTTTTTTCTTTTTTTCTTTTTTTTTCCTTTCTTTTTTAACTCAAAAAGCTGTTTCTAATTCTGCCCTGTAAGAATGCCTTTATTCTTTGGAGCTGGCAATAAAAGTTAATCGAGTGTAAAATAAAAGTTACATAAGGTGCATGGTAAAACTTTATGATTGCTGATGTTGGGTTTATTGATGACTGCACTGGCTGTTATGAGCCATGGCATCCCACCAAGCCCACTGGATGTTCCTGCCAGCCTGTGCTCCACAGGCACCTCCACGAGTGGGAACGGGCCTGGCACCCTCACATGTGCCCCAGGAATTTATGGGCAAAGCCCTCCAGCTCCCAATTACCATATTCTTAGGTAAGNCTATTCATTCTCTCCTTTTTTTGTGTCTCACTCTTCCTCCCTCCATGGGCCAAGCCTCTGTGATTAAGTCTGCAGCTCTCCTGCTGTTTTTAATAGGCCTGTAGACCTGACCATCTGATGAGAACCAAACTGCACAGCGTGGTCCTGAATACTTTCACTGGAATCTCCTAATGCAGGGTATTAATCATTACTGTCAAACCATTCAGGCCCTAAATGTGTCCACCCAGTATAAAATTA
>VWZN01008050.1:133483-159940 GCA_013396955.1 Regulus satrapa
CACTGTCCAGTTGAACAAACAATGGTGCATTCAGCACGGGCTGCTGGTGATCAATGCTCGTGAAAGTGCCAGAAAATGGGCATAATGAGTTAAAGGAAATGGAGAAAGGCGTGGCTTCCTCCTGCATTTGCTACCCCAAATTCCTGGGAAATAGCTGTGTGTGCCTAGCTCGGATGATCTGAATAAACGTTTGGGTCTTCCCTGGCTGCCATTAGCAAAGAGGAGTTGCTCTTTCAGCTGCTGTCACACCGAGTTACTGCGAGTTATTGCACAGACAGCCCGGGGAGCTCTTGCTTCGGTGTCTCCCTTGGATGTGATCCTGGGAAGTGCAGGGCACAGCGTGCTGGGAAGGCATGGGGTTACTGCCCAAGGCT
This sequence comes from Regulus satrapa, assembly GCA_013396955.1. NCBI lineage: Eukaryota > Metazoa > Chordata > Aves > Passeriformes > Regulidae > Regulus > Regulus satrapa. The sequence continues at coordinate 133,858 of VWZN01008050.1, forward strand.
GGAGGAAGGTAAGGCTGTCTCTCCATTAGCTGGGAATTAGACATGCATGTTTTGCACCATATTTGCCCCTGATATGCCTAAGCTGCCTGGGAATGCAGCCCCTCATAACAGAATACGTCTTTTTTTCTTTTTTTCTTTTTTTTTCCTTTCTTTTTTAACTCAAAAAGCTGTTTCTAATTCTGCCCTGTAAGAATGCCTTTATTCTTTGGAGCTGGCAATAAAAGTTAATCGAGTGTAAAATAAAAGTTACATAAGGTGCATGGTAAAACTTTATGATTGCTGATGTTGGGTTTATTGATGACTGCACTGGCTGTTATGAGCCATGGCATCCCACCAAGCCCACTGGATGTTCCTGCCAGCCTGTGCTCCACAGGCACCTCCACGAGTGGGAACGGGCCTGGCACCCTCACATGTGCCCCAGGAATTTATGGGCAAAGCCCTCCAGCTCCCAATTACCATATTCTTAGGTAAGCCAGTGGGATGTTTTACTGGCTAATGGGAGGAGCTGCTGGCTCTTGCAGCCAGGCCAGGGCTACATGTGTGCCCTGAGTGGCAGCAGGAGTGGGACAAGGCAGCCACGCACCCATGGCTGATGGCTCCTCTCCCTCCACATGGATTTTTCCCAAGACAATTTGCCAAAATATCCATCCTGAGCAAGAATTCTGGGGGGGAGGGATGAGGGGGAAGAGTCCCTTGTCCTGTCTCGGTGCTCAGGATGTTTCAGCTTCGCCATACAGAGTTTTCACTTGTTCTTAATGCACTCTTCATGTGGCCTGCACTCATCCTGCCCCATCAAAAGAGCATTGAAACCCAGGAAAAGTAAAACAGAACGTCTTCCCACTCTGCAGTGTGCAAAGTGAATAAATTCCTTGTGTTTTGGGCCTCTCATTAGTTGTGTTAATTGGTTTGAGTGGCTATTAGGATTTTGTTATCATTAATGGTTCATACATTTATTTCAGGGTAGTAATGGTTTAAGGTTCTTTTTTTCCCCATTAAGTTGTGTCTGATAAACAGGGCTGAAAATATCAGGGCTTTTGGCTCTTCTGAAAATCTTGCTAAGTTTTTCATTCTTTAATAGTTTTTGCAGGCTAAAATCTGACTGGAGCAACAATTACAATTTAATTAAGAAGCTGGTACTTGAAGCTATAGCAGCAGTGTGGCATTTCCCTACCCGGACTTGCATTGCAGATTTGCCATGCGATGTAAAAAAACAAACCCCAAACTCTGCTGGAATTGTGGTGCAGCAGGTTAGCGGCCATTGATCTCAGCAAGAATGCTTCAACCTGCCAAGTGAGTTACATGCTTGAAGTCTAGACAGAGATGTAGCAACCACGCGTGTTCCAGCTGGATTTGTCTTTTGGAGTGACGTAGGGATTCCAGAAATGGGGCTGGAGGTCAGTGCTCAGACACAAGAACTTCACAGCTCTCCCAGAGAAGATCCGGTTTTGTTTTCTTATCTGACAGGGCCCAGCTGCCAAAATAATAAAGTTATGAGGGAAATGAGAGGAGGGGCTTCTTTCCCTTCATCTATCACCTCTGGGGGATGCTGATGGGCACTGGAGCAGGGAGGGAGGGAGCTCTTTACACTGTCCCAGCAGCATCTTGAAGTTCTGGGGCTCAGGAGGAGCTGGGCAGGTTGTGCTGCCCCAGCTCTCTCAGCAGCTTGCAGGGAGGCTGCTCCAGGTGCCAGCTCAGCCACAGCAGCACAGGGCTCTGGGATGTGTGTGACCACTGGCAGCTGGTACCAAGAGCTGTGTCCAGCAGGGCCAGGGCAGGGATTGTCCCCTGGGGGCTTGTGAGGCACCTCAGGGGCTGTGGCCAGTTCTGGGTCCCTCTAGGCAAGAGGGACACTGCAGGGCTGGAGTATGACCAGGAATGGAGCTGGCGAAGGGGCTGGAGCACCAGGAGGGCTGAGAGAGCTGGGGAAGGGACTCAGCCTGGAAAAAAAGAGGGACTGGGGGGACCTTGGGCTCTGCACAACTCCCTGACAGGAGGGGACAGTACCACGTTGGGCTCTGCTCCAGGGAACAGGGACAGGAGAAGATAGAACAGCTCAGGCTGGGCCAAGGGAGGCTCAGGGTGGGCACCAGGAGGAATTTCCCCATGGAAAGGGTGGTCAGGGCTTGGCAGGGGCTGCCCAGGGAGGTTGGGAGTGCCCATCCCTGGAGGTGGCACTCAGGACTGAGGACAAGGTGGGCATGGGGCACAGCTGGGGTTTGATAGCCTTGGAAGGCTTTTCCAGCCTCTGTGAGTTTGGGATTCTGTGGTTTTCCCTGTTTGAAATACACGTTCCTGTTTCCAGCCCCGTGTCCCTTTCTCACCTATTTTCTGATGGTATCTCACCCTCTGAAGGTGCAGGGGATGTCCTGCAGGCTGTGTGCCCTCGTGTCTGTGCTGCTGCTGCCCTGTTTCCATAACTCCACTCTGGGTTCTGTCCAGCCTACAGGAAAAAGTGATGCTGTAGCTGGCATCCCAGTGTTAGGTCATATTAAAACCATCTGTAACAAATCTTTATTTGCAGTTACTTTGGAGTTCAGATTTCAGCTTCTACTCCACCTGTCATCAGTGTTTATCCTCATAAAATTTCACAGCTTCTTTTATTCTGGTTCCTTTTCTTTTTTTTTTCTTTTTTTTTTTCCCCTTCTGAGAGACCTTTTCAGGGTTTTTGGCACTCTTCCTCCTACTTTGCCTGGCAGAATTTCACTCTCCTTGATTTAGAAAAGATGCAGGTTTCAAGAACCTACAGTGTCTTCAGAACAGAATATTTTTAATGTGATTTCCAAGAAAAAGCAGCCCTGTTGCTTTTTGTAGTTATGATTTCAATTAAAAAAAATAGGAAAGTAAAATCTTTGGGGGAACTGTCTGCAGACTCACAGCAGAAGATATTTTTATTTTTTTTTATGTAGATAAATAACTCTGTTCATTCTGCTCTAAGTAACAGCATAAAGAGGATTCTAACAGATTTTAGAGGTGGATTCATTCAGACATATTTACTTTGAAGGTGAAGATGATGAAGATCCCAAGCCTTAGTGGGCTCAGTGCAGATGGGCTGGATGGAACAGGACAGGGTGATCCTCAGGCAGTAAAAAGGGTGGGAGCGAGGGGTGGTCACACAGCCTGGCTGGAATTTCACTTATCTTTGTTTTATCCCAATAAAACCATGAATAAAGAGATTTTTTTGACACCCAGTGTGGTGAGTGACAGACAGGACTCTCCAGGGAGCCTTGGGAGCAGGATGAATGTACAGGAGCTGGGTTTTAACCCATCTAAACTTTCCTCTGTTACCGTTTCAGCCCCAATACCAGTCCAGCACTTCTGTCCTTTCGCTGCTGCTGTTGACCAAGTTTGAGTTGGGGTTGATGTGAAGGCAGCTCACCTTGCAGAAGGTTCTTCCTGGCTGTGCATCCTATGAGGCATCATCGTCTCAGGGGTGTTGTCTTCCTGCCAAATACCCAAACACAGCTTGGCTAAGGGTTGGAGTGGCTCTGGGGCTTTGATTTCAGTGTTTTGCTGGTTCTTGCCTTTGGTGCTGTGTCTGCAAGCTCAGAGCTGCTGGGGCAGCTTTGTCACATCAAACAGATCCCAGCACTGGAGCAGCAGATGAAGAAAGCAACCAGATTTAGCAGCTCTAAGAGTTTGTTTAATTAGGAGGTTTGCTTTCATGATTATTTGGTCTGGATAAACCTTTGTGGGTTGGGCTCATACAAAGGTTTTAAACACCCTTTTCCCCCCCTAATTTAGGGGGTTTAATAATCCTTTTTGCTCTTCCAAGCAGACATTTTAGCTATCAATCATTTCTGACTGTGCTGATTGCTGTGGTGAGCAGAGCTGGGCATGCCAAAGCAAACAGACATTTCTACTGTATTGGAAAAGTCACAATTTCAATAATTCCCTCCAAAGTGTTTCTCCACTACATATCTCTGTTGTTGTTTCGAGTGAGGTCTGGGGAACATTTCACATGGACATGTTTGACCAGAGAAGGAAAGCCAGTCACAAGCATTCCTGCAGCTAAGTGTGGCACAAACTCCAGGGAAATGGGACATGCTCTGGCCCTTGGGGCTTTTCCCACATTCTCAATATTCTTGAAAACAGCCCATGAATCAGGAGATTGATTTGGGGATCCTACGAGATCGGATGAATGGCATGAACCCTTGGAAAAGAAAGCAAAACAGAAGGCCTTATTCCAGAGAAAATTGCCCTAGCAATGGCTGATTGTCACAGGCTTTGGGGTTATTAGGGCACACAACTGTGTAAATAATTTGTTACAATGACAAGCTGCAGCCAGAGGGAGAGGATGGAGCTCTGGGTCCTCCTGGATTGGGTCTGCCCAGTCCCTGGAGCTCCTGTCCTCCTCTGCCCTTTCCTCCTTCATCCCTCACCAGGAAGAGAACATGAGAGTCTCGAGGTGATGTTCAGGTGTTCCAGGATTCCAATCCCTCAGCAGCAGCAGTGGTTTTTCCACTGCTTTTCCACTTTTTATTTCCTCATGCGTTGATCTTTCCATTATTTTTTGTGATGCTTTCTACCTCTTCTCCCAGAATGTCCAAACTTCAAACACTCAGAATGTCCAAATTCAACTGATTCAGACTCTCTTATTCTTTTTAACTGATTGACAAAGCAGTACCTCATCCTCTGGCCAAACAGAAACATGTTTTGGCTGGGTTTGTTGTAGGACTTTCTGCATAGAAGGCTGAAATCCCTCTGTGTGGAACATAGGGGAGTTAAAGGATGTGCATAAATGTAAGTACTGCAAACCTGAGCAAACCAGCAGGGTGCTGGTTAAAGTAGCTGCCCTCAGTGGTGCAGATTTTTGATCCCTCCATGAGCTTCAGGCCCACATGTCCCAGTTTGGATTTTGGTCTCCCAGAGGAGTCACACGTGCACAGCTGACAAGACAGAAAAAAACCCCCGCAAAATGCCTAAAATGTTTAAAATGCAAATGAAGCTGGATTTCTGGAAAGTATTTGAGAGTCTATAAAGTTCCTGAGTAGTTTTGTTGAGCTGTGACATTCAAAGGAATGTGGCAGAGCAAGGCAGCTTTCCAGGAAAGGTATTGACTCACGAGCCTGAAATTTCCAGCTCTGTTTTCAAGTCAAGCAAAATATGAACAGGCATATTTTGGGTGTTTAAAGCAGAGCTCTAGAGCTTCTCCTGTCACCACTCCATCTGTGCTGGCTTTCTTTTGATGTGTAAGTAAATACATGCCTATATTCCGTGTACATATAAAACAATCGCCGCTGTCTGTCCTTTGCCATTTGTTTTGTTGTTTAACGATTGGGTTTGGGGTGGGAGAANTCCAAAGAGTGCATTATGGATGTTTTTAATCTCTTTGACCTTGTGGCAGGGAAGGAGGGAAGTGGAGAAATTGTGACAAACACCAGCGCTTTAATGCCAGGTTTGTTACTGCCTGGAGTGCCCTAAGGGTTAATGTAACAGTTTTAAGTCCTTCAATCACACCCACCCCCAACTACAGAACACTTCCAAATAATCCCTTTATAATAGACCCTTTTCCACAGATTGTATCTAACCCATGCATTAATGGGGCCCATTGGTGTCAAGCGTTTCAACAAATCCGGGCCAGCCCTGGCTCTGGGAGCCCCTCTTCCCCCACAGACCTTAATGATCTTTTGCCCCTCTGACTTCGCTCCCCTGCTGCAGGGACAAAATTAAACTACTGCGGATGGCAAAATAGTTATTTGCTGCCCAGGCAATTACATCCTTCCAAAAGTCTCCATCACGGAAGGCCAGATGGACTTTATAGAAACCAGACCCAGGCTGCAGTTTTAATTATCATAGTCCTGTCAGAAATGAGTGAAATTCTGAATGACCGCATGAAACGAACCAAAAGCCTTGCACATGGATTTTTTCCTCAATAAAATTTTATGGCTTCTTAAAGAAACAGCATTCATATATTTTATGGGGCCTAATCATTCACTAATGCCTATATTAGTGCACCTGTGTCACTCGGCCCCATGGAAATTACAGCACTGGACTCAGCCCTGTGCTCTTGTGTTCTCTTGTGTTATTGCAAAACCCTTGTCCAAAAGGCAGCACATGCTCCAGGGATAAGCTGGGCTCATTTTCCTCAACTAGGAGTCATTCTAATAAGGTAAAGAGATTTATGAACCCTTATCTGCTGAAAATTTGGTGTCACTGCGTGGGCAAGGCTTGTACGAATAAAATCATCCTTTCTAATATATTATTTTTAAAATGTATCCCCGGGCAGCATGTGCTGAAGGGATTGGATGTGTTGTGTTGGATTTCTCTTGCTGATTCAGTGAGAAAAGGAATTTCCAATGAATATTTTCCCCCTCAAATAGCAGCACTTGCAGAGTAAGTGCTGAGAGCAGTTTGCAGCTATTTCCAGAGGCCACTCGGTAACAGCTTGGTTGCAACTGCTGCACACAAACTCTTCCATTTTCAGTGCAAATCCCACTCAGACCAGTGCAGGACCTCCAGATATTTGTCTGGGTGTTTGTCTGTCCTGTGTTTCCAGACAGAAGCTCTGCGATCTCTGTTGGCCTTGTCCCTCTTGCTCATCACTCTTGGCTGTTAATGTCTCAGTGTCTGAACTGATTCTCTTTACAGTCTCAGTCTCCTCAAGGTGTGACAGCTCCAGTTATCCCAGTTTCCAGACCCCCTTTCCCTTCTCTGTATCCAGTTTCTGTCTCTTCCCCGGGGTTTGCTGCTCCATCAGCTGCTGTTCCAACATTTTTCTCATGAAAGTGCTTCCCTCTCCAGAAGGCTCCGGTCACTTTGTGTTCCCCAACAGGATGCAATTCCACAGAGGAGTTTTAATCCTGCCAGGGATTTCCATGTAAGGGGGGGGCAGGTTATGACAGACCTCACTCAGCACAGCCTTTGCTCTCTGGGCACTGGAGCCGCATCCTGGAGCAGCCACAGAGCTTCAGGTGAGCATTTGTGCCCTGCTTTTTCCTCCTCTGCACATGCCTGGCAGCCTCCGGGGCTGCTGGGGTCATTGTCACCAGCCCTGGGTCACATCTGGGGACAAAGAGTGCTTTGGTGGGACCTTCCCAACTGCACGGGGCGGGATGCGGGAAGGTGTGACAGGCCAGGGGGACGGTGGCACCCAGGAACGCGTCTCCTCCAGCTGGGAAAGTCAAAACTGGCTAATAAGGTCCCGTCCAGCGCCGTGCTGACAGCCCAGGACATGCTGGGTGTGTTTCTGCAGTGCTGCTGGAGTGAAGTCAGCCCCTCTCCCGAAGCTTTCTCATTACTTCATGCACTTGGCAGCCACTCACAGGCTGGACGAGAAATAAGAACTGATGTAGAAACATGGAAAAGAGCGTTTAGCATTTCCAAACATTCTTCCCGGGGAGATGGCAGGAGGGGAGGAGGCGCTGCGCTGTCTCTGTGGTTTCTTTCTGCGGCGCTATCAGATGTGGATGGCAGGAGGAGGATGGGGGGAGGATGAGGAGGAAAAAGGCGAGGATGAGGAGGAGAGGGGGAAGATGAAGAGGGCAGGAGAAGGATGAGGAGGATGGGGAGGATGAGGAAAATGGGGAGGATGAAGAGGGCAGGGGGAGGATGAAGAGGATAGGAGAGTGGATGAAGGCAGTGGGGAGAGGAGGAGGGCAGGGAGTGGATGGGGAGAATAAGAGGGAGGGTGAGGATGGCAGAAGGAGGATGAAGATGAAAAGGGGAAGATGAGGAGGGCGGGGGAGGATGAGGAAGGCAGGGGTTCTGCAGGGCAGTCCATGGTCCCTCCCAGCCGGGCAGCTCCGGCCCTGCGCCGGGCTCAGCCCTGTCCTGGCACTGCCCCGCAGATACAAAGTGTGCTTGTATTGAGTGTATCGGCTCCAAAAGGGGCTAGTAGTAAACTGAGAATATTTGGATAAACTTGCTGGCCCTCAGGACTAGAAAAGGACTTTTGTTCACCTAAAGAAAAAGACTGTTCCATTTCCATAGGATGGCTGGATCCTGTCCAGTAAAAACTGAGCTTGAAGTATAAGAAATGATCAGGAGTGTCAAATGAAGGACCTTTTACTTGAGGTCAGATATTTATTTTTATTTATTAGTGTGTGAGATCTCCATCTCTGGCCGGGCTTTGGGCTGAGGCAGCGTCTCTCGCAGGAGCATCGTCCACTACAAAGGGCACGTTGTGCCAGGGGCGGACGAGCTCCGGGGGCCCTCACAGTGCTCCAGGTTTTCCTGCCTTGTTTTCTGCCTCCCTGGCACGGGGACACGCTGAAACTCTTCCCTTCAGCACCATGTTCTGTGTCTGCTGTTGGACACGGAGCAAGGCCCAGGCTGGTGCAGCCGGGTGTGTTTTGTACACACCTGAGTGTCACTTGCCGTGCTGTTCGTTCCTCTGGCAAGGGGTTTGTCAGCATTTCTGTGCCATTTACAGGCAGACTCTTCTGGCTCTTGAAACAGGCAGGGAAAAACTCCCAGTCGCTGCTTCCCCAGCCCAGTAACTGTGCTGCTGCTGGGCATCACGAGGCAGAGTGGGACAGGGCAGAGGTTGGTCCTGCCTTTGCCTAATTCTGGGAAGTTGCTGCTGACACAGGAGTGAAAGGAAGGAGCAGCTTGGGGTAGCAGCGGCAGATTTGTTATCAGAGCAGAGGAAAAGTGAGTTGAGAGAGCTGGAGTGGTCTGAACTCACTCCCCAGGTGCAAGCAGTGGATTATTGATTCAGGAATCTTTTTAATGTGATTTTCCAGCATGAAATGTCAGAGACATATTTGGTGCAAATATTTCCCTAGGATTTCTTTTTTATCTAATCACTTATGAAACTTTTACTGACTCTAAAGACCAGATTTCTCAGCACCCGTAAACCACGTTTTCCTCCCTTAATTAAACCATTTTTCATCCATGAGGTTTTGTTCACACACTGACTATATCAATATAAATATATCTCTGCAGGGTAATTAATAAAAGCAGGCAGCTCCAGGGAGAAAGCAGATGTGTCATATCATCTTTGTGGACTCAGCTATTGCACAGTTCTTCCAAAAATAAAGTGAAGAATCACCCCCAATTAAAATGTTATGTGGCTTATGGATGTTCCCATTTAATTTGGTATAATTGAATTTATGTTCATCCTCAGAGAACTTTCAGTGCTGCCAGATACAGGCAGGAATCATTTATACCATGGATTGGTTTAAAAGCTTCAGGATTAGAGCACGAGAAACTTTCAGCAGCATTTCAAAGCTTGGGCAGTTGCTTCAAGTTTTGTGTGGGTGTCTGTGAAGGGAATAGAGACAACAATGTCCTCACCGTGTTTGTTTGTTCTGGATGATGAAGCACTGCTTTAAAATGTGACAATTTCTTCTTAGCATTAAATGAATCCTTTTTAGTAGGGCTGAAAGGGTTTTTCAGTCCTGTGTTGTATAATTGAGGATATTAAGCTTCAAAATAAGACGAAATCTGTCACAAAAAACAAAACCAAAAAACAAACAAACAAAAAAAAAAGTGGTTTCATCTGTTAATGAGGAAGTCTTTGAAATCATTATTAGGTGAACCTTCTAAATACCTCCAGTCTGTTTTTTTCTTAGGAGTACTTGGTTTTAAGAGACAAATCATCCTCACATTAATTGTAACTTTGTAACTGAGAGTTGACTGAGAAAATAATCCTAGATTGGGTTGGAAGAGACCTTAAAGATCAGAGTGCCCCAGAAAGAAAGAGGGTTCCCTTTTCCAACCCTGGGAATCCTGATATATAAAGGAAATATTTGTCATCCTCGGCTCCACCTTTGGGTGGAAATCTGACTTTCTGAGAGGTAAGAAATTAGCTCCAAAGGCAGATGCTGGTATAATTTTTGTCCTTCCCATCTGGCTTCAAAACAGCCCAAATTAAAAGGAGCAGAGGTCTTCTCCTGCCGGGTCAGGATGGGGAGCAGGGAGGGCAGGGGGAGCTGCTGGGCACTGTCTCAGGCTGGGCACAGGTGGCCCTGGAAGATAAGGAATCGTGAGGGGAGCTTATCAGCATCTCCCTAACTCAAACCTGCCCCTGCTGGGGCAGTGGGAGCTATCTGGAGTGTCAGATCAGATTTGTTTTGAGCCCTGCTGTCAGAGAACCAGATGTGCTGGCATTGCCTCGGTAAAACAACCTGAGCAGAGGCATCGGGGTCCCTCTCACTCAACGCTCTCCTGTGGCTCCCTCCGAGCCCTTACCTCGGCACCACCACTCTGCTCAGCTGTCTTTTGACCCAGAGATGGGATCAGATCTGAGCTGGAGATTTTGAAATGTTGTTTCTCAGCATATTCAAAGGGCAGATTTATCATTAGAATCAATTCCCTGGGATGTATCATTTCATAAGTAGGTGAATTGGCTCGGGGTAAAGTTCACCCCAGCGGCACTTGGGACTGTGCAGTTTTTACCCTTGCACTTCCTTATGGCTGAGATTTCAGCTCTTTTGGTGATGTCAGACAAGATAGTGCTTTGCTTTCAGCTGCACAGGGGGCAGAGCTGCAGGGGGAAATAATTTCATCAGTCCCTCCTTGTCATAATTTGGAAAGAAGGAACAAGGTTTGGATTGGAAGTTTGTGAAACTCTCATGGATGTCTCATCAACCAACCAGCAGAAAATTATTGGTTCAGAGATTTTGGTGGAAAATGAGCACCCTAGAATTTCCTTTAAAGTGTGACTCACTGTTTTGGGGGGGAAATAACCATACTCACTGAATAAATCTGAGGGCAGAACACTTTGCACATTTCCCTTGTGTATCTGTGAGTGAGATTGTTGCTAAACCCACAGGCAGCTGTTGGGCTGGTGCAGGGGGGGACTCCCTTTCTGTAAAAGTCTTTCATATCTTTAGGTGAGAACTGACTCCCAAACCTTGTTTTCTCATGTAGAAGCAAACTTAAGGCAAAATGTCCACCCTGGTGTCCCCAGTTCTGATTTCAGCAACGCTCACATTGAAGACAAACTGTGTGTAATGGTTACACATTGAAGAAGTTCTTGCTCAAGATTTAGATCATGTGAATAATCTTTATGTCTCTCAGGAGGCAGATTTTCTGGGAGCAGATTTTTCCTGGAAGTGCCCTGAGGATCTGCTTCTCTGGCCTCACTCTTCAGCCAATATCCAAACACAAAGAGTTGGGATAAGCCTGGGTGCTTTAAAAAGCCACAGCAGAGAGGAATTTTTAACTGTGGAGCAGGTCCCTCATCCCAGGTCCTTGTTGTCTTTCCAGCAGCCCGAGGCAAGGGGAGCAGCTGGTGCCGGATGCACTGAGCCCCTGGGTTGCGCCCCTGCTGCCCTGCCCACACTGAGCACCCCAAATTCCCTCGCAGGGAGGGTCAGCCCCTCCTTTGTGCTGCCAAGACCTCTTGCCCTCCCGTTTGGTGACATTTATAAGATAAACCAGTGGGCAGCTGTTGTGCAAGAGGCAGGGAAGTGGTGGGAGCCTGGGACAGGCCCACAGGCCTCAGAGCCTCGTTTAGCAGTTCTCTGGGTTACATTTTCGTTAAATATCACTCCAAAGAGATCACACATCTCAGCCCTTTGTGGGCTGAGCAGCACAGTGTCAGAGGAAATCTCTCTTGGGCTGCTTTGTTTCCTGAGCTCCTCAAAGAGGGGGCCGCTGGTGCTGTTTTCGATCCGCTGCTGGCAGGGGAACCTCCAATATCCTTTCATTCTCAGTGCCAGCCCAGCTCACAAGCTCATCTATTTCACACCTTCTAAAGGGCACAGCCCACTGTTGATTAAAAAGGCTGGGAGGACTCGGTTTGCCCCCCTTTGGGGGGGGTTTCCTGTGTCAGAGGAACCGGGTGCAGCTGTGCTCATGGGGGAAGGCACAGCCCTGCTCCAGCTGCTTTTGGTGGGGTTTTGTTCCTCCTTTTTAAATTTTTTTTTTTAATGTTTTGGTAAATCTCTGTTCTGAAAGTGGCAGGTTGTGGTTAAACCATGGGCACACGAGGCCTTTGGGCCTGTAAATTCAAGGCTTTTAAAGCCAATGGGAAGAGAGGTGCACATGTCCAGGTGAGTTGTTCCTGGTTTGCTGGGCTGTTCTTATCCATGCTGATGGGGAAAGTAAGGAGGGATAATAATCCTCTGTTAACCTTCTAAAATTAATGCTAGAAGAGTGTGATGCCTATGTGAAAAACAAAGTTCACTTCTCTGTTATAGTTTTAAAGTTTATTAATAAATAGATAATAAGGAGAACATAATAAAGTAAAAAGNTGTGTCTTAGGTCTTGCCTTGCCACTCTGAACCACTCCTCTGGCAGGTTTTTGGTGGTGATTCCCTTCTTTCCATGGTTGTATCTCACTGTTGTGTGGTGGTACCATTCATTCCTTGCTTGAGCAACAACTAACACAGGGTGCAGAAGCTCTGGGAGGAGACAGAAGTGAAACCAACACAGTGGTTGTCATTGAATGGGTGCAGCTGGCACCATTCACACATGGAATAAAAGTCAACATCCTTTCCAGCCTCTCCAGACATTCAGCACCTTGGCCTTTCTGCCTTGCTTACAGACTACCCTGGCTGTGACTTTGGTGTCCTTCAATTCTGATTCCCAGTAATTTTCATTCCTGGCAGAAAGTTTGCTTTTTGCTGTGCTGAGCCGTTCAAACATTGCCCAACCACCAGAACCAGGCTGCAGGGTAACTCCAGGTACCAAGCTTTAACAATAACACTCTTCGTTTCCTGGAGTGAAACAGCCAGATGTGTCCATCAAATACACCCCAGGGCATGGGCTTCCTTACCTGTTTCCCCCTCTTACTTGAACTTGGGCCATATACCCCCAAATCTATTATTTAAAGGGAAAATGGGTGCTATTTCATGCCCCTCAGCTCACTGAATTCATTCATCTCTCCATGGGGTAGGTGGATAAGTGTTGTTGGAACTTGTTTCATGTGTTATTAATGACCCTGTGTAAACCCAGAGCATTTGCAGGGGGAGGCAGTGGCTTTCCAGGACTGCTGGGTGGCAGTCTGGATTCTTCTCAAGGAAGACACTCAGAAGAGACCACGAGACAATGTCATCTCATGGGGGGCTTCTCCAGTGGCCTTTTCCAGGCTGATGCTTTGGAGCTGATATCAGCACCAGTTATGGGTGGGCAGTTAGAGGCTCTGCTACTTTTTTGGCCAGAGTGTGAAATGCAGCAGATGGGTTTGGCACTGAGTGCTGCCCATAAATCATCCTGGAGAGGCCTCCATGCTCGTGGTGTTCCACAGCACTGCTCGCAAAACGTTACTAAAACCAAGCTGGAGTAATAAGAAATTATTTAAAGCAAGCAGCAGCTCCCTCTGTCCATCCTGATCCAGTGGAACTCCCAAGATACACCTCAAGAAGCTGACCAGAATTTATTTCTAGGGCTGGCTGTGTTTTTGTCACAGCAGAAGTACCTTTTAGGTATGGAAGAGGGAAGCAGCTGTGCCTCAGTGCTAAGAGGACTCTTGGACAAATTACCATCAGAAAATGTTCCCATCTTCATACAATAAAGTTCTGTTCAGCTTCTGTGCCTACTTCCTTCTGCCAGGAGAGCTGCCCTCCTCTTCCTCCTCCGGGCTAATTGGCACCCGCTCATTAGGAAGCCATTTTAGTCCACATCATCCTTTGGAAATAGCAGCGGAGGAATCAGACCCTAGAGCACTTTGGATCACCACAAAAGCTCTGGGATACCAGATCTGTGTCTGGTTTACCCAGGGGAGGTTTAACCCCTTGGAACAGCTCTGGAAGCTCAGCACTGCTGCCCCTCCTCCCTGTCCCCAGTGCAAGGAAATGTCCTGAGACTCTGAATCTTCCCCAGCCATTGTAGCCTCTGGTTTTTTTTTTGGTTGTTTTTTTTTGTTGTTGTTGTTGTTGTTTTGTTTTGGTTTGGTTTTTTTGTTGTTTTTTTTTTTTTTTAATCAGAGGAAGATTTATCCCAAGTTCATTTTTTTTTTCTCATCTATTTAGAACCTTACAATTACAATTCCTTTGGAATGAGCCAAAATGCTGTAGGATACAAAAATAGGATTCCTGAACTCTTTCAGCGTGGAGGAAAACTTCAAAGTTTTTGTGTGTGTATATTACAAAGAACTGGAAATCCCTTCCTTGCCTCATGTGTACAATATCTGAGGCAGTCCTGGGATTTGATTTGAGTGCAGGGTTTTTTTTATGTTTTACTGTTTAATTTAAATCAGTGGGGTATGAATTACGTTACTGGTGAAAAATGAGCTTTTGTTGAGATAAATGCCTGCCATCAGCTTGGAAGTTGTCTATTGTTTTGACATCTTTACTCAGTGTTTTTCTGCGTGCTAACGATATGTTGCTGTGGAGGGAGAGCTGATCACCCTCAGAGAGGAGGAGAGTGGGGGACAGAAACATGGGGGTGGGATCAGTTTCATGCATCAACAGAAATTAGCCTTGGCAGCACCTTCTGTGACATCCTGTGTCATCCAGGGCATCTTCTGGGCAGCCAAACTGCATCTCCAAGATTGGAATAGAAGGAATTGTAGGTACAGGGGAGGGAAAGCAGAGACAGGGTGGATTTTTCTCAAGAGTTCTCTCTACTCTTTACCCTGTTGCTCAGCCATGTAGCCATGGTGCCTCTCTGCTGTGGAGAACAGGAGATGTTTTCCTGGAGATTGCATTTATTGGGTGCAAATGTAAATTTAATGTAAATGATGTCCTGTATGATTCTTGCTGCTGTTGGCTCTTCCTGAAGCTTTGTGTGTAGGGTCAGGCCCAATGCTCCTTCAGCTGGAGCAAATCTGTGGTGCCTGAAGGACACAGCAGTGACACGGCAGCTTTTTCCAGCCCTTTTTATCCTGATGCAGAGCAGACACTTAGGAGATACTCACTGTGCTGGTGTGGAAGAGAAGAGCAGTTAACAGTGGGCAGCCCTTCAAAAAACTCCACTGGATTCAAACACTCTCCAGAAATCCAGCCTTGCTTCCCAAGCTCGTTGAGCCATCCAGACTCCTCTGCTTGGAACTTGGACAGGGACTCCTGGGAGAAAACAGTCTTTTTCATGTGATTTCTCCTGTGCTTTAGATGTGGTGGGGAAAAAAAAATGAGAAGGTTATTTCTTGTGACAGAAATCTGTCCCAGGACCAGCCTTCCCTGGGATGTTTTTCCTCCATTCTCTTCAGGAAGCCAGAGGATGCAGCAGCCCAGCAGCAGCTCAGAAAGGCACACACCAGTGGAAAATTCCCACTCCAGATGTGTGGCTTGAGTGGAAGTTCAAAAACATCCAGCTCTTTAAAAACCTGAATTGGTCTGTCTCATTGGCTACAGCAGCGCTCTGCCTCCCACAAGCCATCAGCAGCTCCAGGCTCCACAGTGTCACCAAACTCAACGCTGTCACCAAAGTCAGTGGTGTTCCTGTCACTGAGCTCCTCAGCGTCTCTGGGTTCAGCAATGTCACCAGGCTTGTCAGTGTCACCTGGTTCCATAGTGTCAGTGGGCTCAGCAGCCTCTGCCTGGTATCACCCACTGGCCCCGGTGCAATTCAGCTGGGTTTCTCACATCCACGGTTCTCCCAGCTCTCGGTTCAGTTTTGAAGAAGCAGAAACGTGCTTGTTTGGCAGGAGGAGAGACATAAAGATTTGTGTTCCTCCCCTCTGAGCATTCACAGTGTTTGGATACGCTGGGGCTTTGTCGCAGAGCTGGTGGGTCCTGTGCTGTGCTGCTGGAAAGTCGAGGGTCTGCCTGCAGAGGGAATGGGATGGGGCAGTGAGGAGACTCCTGAGGATGAGATCCTGCTCATAGAGGCAGGGAGATGAACAGGCAGCCATTTAGTAGCCTTAAAAACTGCCCATGTTCCAGGGGTCAGACTGAGGATGAGATGTGGCCATCCCATGCAGGGTGGTGGTGAGAGCTATGCAGCCTCTTCTCTCTTTATCTGCTGGGTTTGGAGCTGGGAGCTCCTTCAAGGACCTTCCATTTGCACAAGAAGTTTAGAGTGCATCCCTCGAAGTAGCTCTCCCTGAGTACACACCGAGCTTTTCCTGTGGCACTGAGCAGACAAGTGGGGTTTGGCTCAGCTGCTCTTCCCAGCACTTTCCAGTGCTATGACCTGTTTTTGTCTGACACGTTTCTCATTAACTCTTTGTCAAATCACCAGGAAGCCTGCTTAATTGCAGGCAGAGTGCTGAATTTGTGAGTTCATCTAGGCTTCGTGTCTACACATTGACAGAGGTGTTTCTCTGGATGAAGTCTTTTTCTCTTCATTTCGTGGCAAGAATGGACTTTCTGTTTCAGTTACTTCTGAAAGTCATAAATTGCAGCAGTGCCTCCCTTCCCTTTATTTAAAAGAAACACAACAAAACTTCATGGCAACAGTTTATTGCTCTAAATCAGCTCGTGGGTCATTAAAGAAAAAAAAAAAAANGAAAAAAAATCTCCAACTCCAGCCAAATAAAATGCGCACATCAGCCAAGCTGTCAGAGGCAGATTCTGCGACCACGGGATGAGAAGGTTTATTACACTCTGGACTTCTGGGGAGGGATGTTATAGCAACAGGATGCTGGGTCAGTGATGGCAAACTCCTGGTTGCTCCGTTTCTCCATGCACACTAGGAATCCATTAAGCCAACTGACGACAGATCCGCAGGCATTCCAGCCCCCCGGCGCACCTCTGCCAGGGCCAAACCTTGGACGCTGCCCATTAAAATGTGAAAGAAACAACCCAACAGAGAGCCCACAAATTGGAGGGGCAGGAAACCTCAAATGATGTGCAAAAAAAACTGTAAACGTTCAAGAGGATTTTTCCATAACTTCTGCCCCATAACTCAGCATTTCTGATGTTAATAAATTACGGAGCGGAGCCTCTGCGAGATCAAGGAGCCTTTTGGATCCAAATCCCGAGTGCTGCTCAGCAGACGGCAGATAAAGCTGCAGAGTGAGCCCTGGAACATGACAACAATTTCCTTTTGGCTGGCTGGGGATGGGTCTGAAGCACAGCCACAGCCGGAGCTCTGGCTCTGCATCCCAAATCCGTGTCTCTGCAGAGGGCCAGTCAAAGCCCTGTAATCCCAGGGAACATGAAGGTGCATTTGTTTAGAGGGGACAGGCCGGAAAGGAGGAGACTGGGGGACTTCAGAGCAAGGAGAGTTCTGTGAAACCCAGAGAACGACTCTGCAAGACAAAATCATGGCACTATTATGAGCAGGGAAGGGGAATTGGGAATTCTTAGATGAGCTGTTGGATTTGAAGGCAAAAAATGTTGGGAGGTGCCGTGCGTTAATAAATAAAGACTGAACTCACCATCTGCAGCAGAAGGAGAAAAGATGAGCTGAAGTTTTGGTGTGTTCAGTGAAGAAAAAGAAGCGGGCAGAATTCCATGATGGAGTGGGAGGGATAAAATGGAACAGCGGCCAGAGGAAGTGCTCCCACAATAATTAACTTTCTGAGCGTGTCTGCAGGCCGCAGGCCAGACGAAAGCCTGCTTTTCCAGCACATCTCCAGGGCAGGGGCTGTCCCAGACTGCTGGGGTTTAACATGGGGACAAAGAACAAAGGACAAATCTTGTTCCTGCAGGGACCCCAGCTCTGGGGGGCAGGATGCTGGGCCTCAGAGGCAAAGGGATCAAGGAGATGAAATGTATTCCCCAAAACTGGCTGGAATAGTAGCACGTGATGGTTATAGACTTGCAAAACCAGCACAAATTACTAATTATAAACTGATTTTATTTTGTTTTCTCCTCCCAGTATCTTGTCACCTTTTTTTCACCTCTCCTTTCCCTCTGACAATTTATTTTCATGTCTAAGCCAAATTACTCTCAGGAGAAACAATCTCCACTGTTACAGAGCAGAGAACACAGGCAGAAATTTCATGTCAGCCTTACCAAGTCACAGTCCTGCTAATAACTACGCTGGATTTTCTGATGGGTTTGTTCTTCCCGTGGCATCTCTAGGGTTTTTTGCTGTTGGCACTAAATATCTGATGTCAGCCTTTACCTGCCCAGGAAAACAGGGGTGGATGGCTTTGTGATTAAAGCTGCTGCTGAGTCTGGGATAGGGAGTGACTTAGTTCTGGTTTTAGCTGTGAATAAACAGATTTAATAGAGCTGGAGATGCCTGTTGTGGTAAGAGCATCCCCGAGTGGGTGGCTATGGGGAGCTGAGCATTCCAGGAGGATGGGGTGGAACCCTCTGTGCTTCCATTTGGGATCTTTGTCCTGTTCCCAAAACTTTTTTCCTCCATTTTCCTTCTTCACCTGTCCTAGAGCACTGGGTATCTCTAGGTTCTTCAGAAGAACACAGAAAAACAAAAGCTTCATGAGCATCCCAGCAGCATTTTCAAACTGGAATATTTTTCCCTTTTTTTTTCTTTTCTTTTTTTTTTTTTTTTTCTTTTCACTCACTGACAAATACTTGTAAACAGTTGGTTTGCAGAATTTCACCAGAGGAAATTTCTGATTTCCTTCTGGTCTGAACTAGAAGAAGATGTGGTAAAAGGTTTCAGGGTTTTTTTTTCCCGAGTTTTCTCAGCTTGGGGCAAGGGTAGGGGGAGACAAGAGAGACTTAAAATACAATTCTGTGTGTGAATGTTTGACCAAAGAACAGATACTGCAGATAGTGCTGGGCGACTGCTGCTGTGTTCCTCGGTGCTTTTAAGCTGTGAAATAACTTTGATAGAGACCATTGGCGAGGAGTGTGAGCATGTGAACCTGATCTTTAATTAGAGGTGTTGACCACGGGGGACTGAGCTTGCCCAGGAGCTGCCCTGGCTCTGGAACTGGTCCTGCAGCACCCTGAGCCCAGCTGATCACCCCATTTATTCCATTTCCAGAGGGTCCTGGAGGGTGCCAGCAGAGGGGTGAGGGGTGGCTGGGGGCAGTCCCCATTTCTGGAGCTGTGGTGCCAGGTTCTGTTTGGGGAGGGCAGTGAATGTGTGTGAGAACAACAGCTCAGCTTCTCAGGTTCTCACAGCCCCTCTTTTGCTCTTGCTTTGATCTGTCAGATTTCACACCCCCAGCTTGGGTTTTACTGCCCCACGCAGATAAAACCACAGTTTCAGGTGATCTCAAGCTATGGCAGAACCTCCTTCTGAGGCACAGCTGGTGAGTGGGACCCTACAAAATGAATTTGAGCTGAATTCTGGGCTTCCCCCAAGCTCTGGGCCCAAGGCAGGGGGTTGGAACTAAATGGTCCTTAAGAGTTCCCTTCCACCCTAAGCCATTCAGTGGCCATAAGTGTTCCCTCAAACAATCTTAGGCGATGAAAGAGACCAACTGTGAAATTAAAAATCTTATTTGTGTGTCCTGTATTAGCCATTGTGTGTTTCCAGGGCCACTGAATGTCACCAATTGCTGGCACTAGGAGGTTTGTGGGCTCCTGGCTCCTCAAACCACTACAAACTCGGCTCTAACTCTTCACCAGCTTTAGATCAGCTGGGAATCAGTGATTTGCCTCATTTGGTTTTTCAAACAGTTTCCCTGGAGGCTGCTGTCACTTGGTGTCCAGGTGTGTCCCCACTTGAGGGGCTGGCTTGGCCGGGCCACTGAATTTGGGGTGAAAAAAGCCAAGAGCAGCTCTTTACCTCACCAGCTTTAGGCAGCCTCAGTGTCCCTGGAACTCCCTGAGATAAAACAGAAGTTATTAAGATTTTAGCTTGAGTAAATTCAGAAGAGTTTCAGCCACATTAAGAACAGGTTTTATTGTTGCGGGGGTTTTTTTAAATTAAAACTTCCAAACAACCCAGAATTGGCATCCTGCACCATCAGTGCCCACCTCAGACCTTTGGTGCTGCCAGTAGATGACCAAGGGTGTCTAGAGAGTTCCAGGGTTTGTTAGGGATGAGTGGATGACCCTGACTGGACCTGTCCCCCTGAGGTTTCTCAGCCCAGACTTAGGCTCGACTTGTTGCTGTCACCGCTGGGCTTTAATTTTTCCTCTCTTTTGTTTTCCCCCCTTTTTCTTTTTTCTGTGCCTTGAAATAGATGGGAAAATAGAATCGTATCCCACATATTGTATAGAATCGTATTCTGAGAGAATTAATTGCTAGTAAAAGCATGCTAAGAGCTTTTGATGACTGAAGTAATTTGCACTGACACAGGGGATGGTTGGGGTAGAGGGAAATCTGAATCTCAGGAAAAAAGGAGTTTCTGGAGCCAGGAGGCCCACTTAGGAGCAGAGCAGAGCCTTGCTATGCTGGCACTCAGAGGGCTTCTCCTTGTTTTCAGGGTGTCCTGTGTCATTTTTAAAATGTGCCTTTTTGAGTGAATTACAAACTGGATCTTCCCAAAGGTTGTTCTGGGACACTGAGCATCTCCTCTGGTTCTGTCACCAAACTCCACTGCCTTAAGAGAGGAAAAATCTCTTCATGGTAAACCAGCACCTATCTTTGGACTGCAACACTTTCTGGTTTGGTTTTTTCCCCCCACACCTGAACTTTAAATATCTGAGTGGTTTTATTTTGAAGGATTCCTCTTTTTCACAGCAGCCAAACTGTATCTCACCTTCAGCCACACAGATGTGGCCAGTGAATTTCTCAGGCTATACTCAGATAAATGAAAGTAGTGCATTGAGTAAAGCGTTGTTTTAAAAACAAAGCCTCACAGCTCTGTGAAAAGTGACCTGGTTTGAGAGTTTAGTGGAATGCTTGTAATTAAAAATTATCCTGCATGAAAGGATGAAACAGATTATGCAAAGATGGAGGAGTTAAGGACCTTGTCATTAAGATCAGTGCAGGTTAGAGGCATTCCCTGCTTTGATTTCTTGAGCTATGGTACCAGAGTTGTGTTTTCCAGAATATTTGTAGTCCTGAACCTTTTACTCATGGACCAGCCTGAGGTGTGTCCTTGGAGGTTCTGCCAGCCAGGACCTTCAGATAATGAAGAATGAATCATTTATTCTTGTCATAAGTCTCTTTATCAATTATATCTATCACCCACCCTTCTCCTTTCTACTTCTTGTTTGGAGTTGTGCCCTGAAAACCCTTTTCTCCCCTCTGGAGCTGCCCTCAGGCCCCAGCTGATGCTTTTCCTGTCCCGTTCTCCCACAGATCCCTGATGCTCTGGGTAGTGAGAAGTTCTGCAGCGACGCCGGCCAGGGTGGGGCTGGGAACTGGCTGAAGTACATCCGAGTGTCCTGCTCCTGCGACGAGCAGAACCTGGCTGTGTGCCACATCAATGAGCAGGTAACCTCCCTGTGGGGCTGCTGGGGCCAGGCCAGGGGCTGCTGGGCAGTGGCAGCATCCATGGGATGGATCAGCCCAGGGATAAATTGAAACCTCTGGATTTATGGTCCAGTCCCTGACTCAGCACCCAGTCCCTGACTCAGCACCCAGTCCCTGACTCTGCTGGAGGCAGAGAAAATCCTATGGAACCCAGGTTATGGCACCATACCCCTCTGGGCCAGCTGGAACCCAGCACTGGAAATGGAAACCATGGAAATTGTGGCCAGGGAAGGTAGGGAGAGTGATCCTCTCTCTAGGGATGGAAATTCAGTTGCTGTCTGTTTTTAAGAGGAGATGAGAGTGGCAGATGGTTTGGAATCTGCTGAGGAGAAAGTTGAAATCTCCTAGGCAGGTTAGAGACATGCTGGTAAAGCAGTTCCTGGGGGGTTTATATGGAATTAATAGGATTTTGATGATGTTTACAAAGTTTTTAATGATGTTTGTAAAGTTCCTTGAGGTTTAGACTCAAAAATAGATTGAAGATGAGCAATTCACATTGTGAGCTTCACAAACCTGCAGTTGAGTACATCTCAAATAGCAGTTACTGTTCAGACCTAACCTAAATGAGAAATATTTGGAGGCCTATTTGGGGCTGTGAAGGGGTTTTGGGATGTTTCCAGCTGCTCTGGGCTTTAACCAAACCTGGTGAATCCATAATTCCCAAGTGGCCAAGGTGCCCTTTGGATACAAACCCCTGTAGAGGAGCATCTGAACCCTTGGAGACTCAAATTAAATTTCTAGGCTGCAAATTGAAGTTTTTCATCCTGGTCCTAGAAAAACTGTCCTTGGAAACGCTGGACTGCCAAATCCCACAGCAAGAATGTCACACGGTGCCAAAGATGCTGAAGTTAGAAGAGTTGGAGGGTACAAAATGCCTTCAGACTTTAATAGTTCTGATTCAGCTGGTGTCACCAGTAAAACAGGGAGGTTGCAGGTTCCTCCTGAGCAGCTGAAGCTGAGCTGGGCTTTCACACCCACTTGTGCTCCTGGCCAGGGCCACCCTGGCCTTTAAAAATCCACCCCCTCCTTCTCCTGCTGGGACAAATTTAGGAAATTTGTGTCGACTTCCAACTTTGTTTCCTGTGCACCAAACCCTGCTCATTTTAGGGGAGATTCTGCTGGGAGCTGAGGGAAGAATCAAGAGGGGAGGAATCCAAGCAGGGAGCTCTCTAAAGGGAGAGGTCTCAGGACACATCCCAAACCCTTCCCAGAGTAAATCCTAAAGACATTTCCAGAGTGACCAATCTGTGCTGATTCCTACCCTGAGCTATGTCCTGGTGCTGCTGGCTTTAACTTCATTTATTTCACCCAGGAACACATTTTTCCCTAACACAAAGCAGGACAAAAGTTTGATCTTTCCCCTTTGGGCAGCAGGAAAAAGTTTGGGGTTGTTTGTAAGCACCCACAGAAAATAAAAACTTTTGCAATAAATGATTGCTCTCTAAATAACCAAGTGGCACTGTGGTGATAATGGCCAAGGCAGGATTTTCTACCAAATTATTTTATTTTCAGGGAAAAAAAAAAGGTTTTTTACATGGGGAAATGGTCTTTGAGTGTGTTCCCTTCTGTTCTTCTTTAGTCCTGTAACTTGGGAACACTCCCAGGAATGCACAGAGAATTTTCCTGGATTGTAGTGAGGAAATTGACAGCAAAATCTGGACCACTCAGTAATTGCCCCCTACCCCATTAACAGATTATAATACATATAAAATATATTTATTTCTCTATTAGAAATAGGCCAATTGAGGTGTTTCACTATTTTTCAATTATGAAGCCAATTTTCACATGTAGAATAATATTAGCCAGTTTTCTTTATTCACACTGGAGAGGTATTTGAGAAAAGATCCTTGATTGTTGGAGATAATTGTGATTCTGAAGGAGGACTGGGAAAAATGGTAGATAAATTATATAATTTTTTAGAACCAAAAGAGAAATAGTTCATTTTTTCCTGTTGTTACTCCTGCCTCAGAAAGGAAAATACTTGAGCAGTTTAAGAGTCTGAAATGCTCGACAGAATCTATGTCATAATATATTTATAATATATAATAATTATATTCATGGCCACAAGCTAGGCATTAATATAATTATTATATATTAATAATAATCAGGGTGATGCTGATTTTAGTTGGGGTGCAGATATTGGGGAGAAAAAAAAGGAGTAACAGGAGATAGAAAAAAAAAAGTCAGGTCTCTATTTAATCAGTGTGAGTTGTGTGTGCAAGGCAGAGATTTTGGGTGTATTTTACAGAGGTTTGGTAACTCCAGTCAGGATTCCCAAGTACGTCACAAAGAGCCTTCAAAAGAGGAAATCAGAAGCAATGTGGCTGAGTAGAAACAAAGGGGAGGCAATTCCAAAGGAGGAAAACACAGGAACAAAAGCAAAATGTGCAGCCCTGGCCTGGCTGGACATTCCCAAGGCTAAATTTTCCGTGTCCGGAGATGGACACACAGGTCTGAGGGGGCAGGAGGGAGAAATCCTCACTGGGCTGTCTGTGCAGGGAATTATTAGTGAGACAAGGGCACAAAGAACCTTTCCTCGGGCTGGTTTTGAGTTGTTGAGTTCCTCTGCTGCAGCTGATTGTGAGTGGGTTTTTGATTTTAGGTAGCATGGCAGCTGCTTTCTCCCCTTTTAATGCTCTTTTTTTTCCCCACGAACGTGTGGAAGCACAGAGAAATCCCTGCAGCAGGGAAACAGGGCTGGTTCTTAGGAAGGGCCCTAATTAAGGAGGTAATTCTGGGATGGACTTTTCCCACTCACCGTGCTCCATCTCCATCCTTCGCTGTGGCTCTGGGAATGGTTAAACCTCTCATTCCCAGGCTCTGTCTGCTCCAGAACTCTTTCTCAGTGGAAAGATGAGCTGGTGCTGGGCTCTGAGTGAGAGGGCTGATATTTTGTTGATTGTACCAAATTCTTCTGTTTTAGCAGCAAAATCAGAGAGCCAGAGCCTGATTTCTGCTGCCCCGAGTTCACATCCACAGCAGATCCCTGTTTCAGCCCAGGCTGAAAGGATTCCTCTGGGTTATTTCTACTTTGTTTGTTTGTTTGTTTTGGTTGTCGGTTTGCTTTTTGGGGTGTTGGGGTTTTTCAGTTTTGGGGTTTTTTTTTTTTTTGTTGTTGTTGTTTTGTTTTGTTTTATTTTGTACTTTGGTTTGGATTTTTGGTTTCTTTTTATTTTTTCTTTCCTCAACACCCTGTGCCCAGAATAATTTTGATAAAAATCAAGAAAAGGAATATTCTCAGTACCATTAAACCAAACTTATCCTGTTAACTATTTAGTGTAAAACAAAGCTGGTAATTTGGAGAGCTGCCCATGCTGTGCTGGGAAAAACAAAATGATCAAGTGTGGAACTTTTCTATAAACAAACAGAATTGATTTATGAATGTAAATCTTCTGTTGGATTAGTAAATCTGAGCCTTTCCAGGGCACAACAAATAAAAAAGGCTTTGATGAGCCCAGACCCTCAGCAGCACGACTGAAAGATGAAGTTAATTATCATAATGAAATGTTTGATGAAATGAATGTGACTCCAGCAGAACTCAACTTTACCCTGATCATTAAAGGAGCCTGTCCTATATTTCTGGGAGGACTGCAGGAGATGTTTTGAAATACAAGGAGCTATTTTGTTCTGAGAACAAACAGGAGAGGAAAAGGAGCTAAAGGGTGAGAGCAGGTCAGTGTCAGCCCTTGGCAGGGGAACCCTGAAGGATTTTTGCCCTGTAAAATTTGTGACTCTCTCTGAACCTGATGGACCTTTTAGACCACAGCTGGTGTTTTAGTACTGGTTTGGGTTGCCAGCTTCATGAGAAATGTCTGTTAAGAGCATTTTTATTTTATCTCTTACCTTGGCCCATCCCAAGTTCTGTTTTGCCGAGTCAGTCCTGAGCTCTGGGCTCACTCCTAGGTTGCCTTTTGGGGTTTTTTTCAGGCACTTTTCCCATTAAGCTCAGCAGGGTTTGGTCCTGGGAAAAGCTTTTCTTGTAGGATAAGCAGGGAGGAGCACAGAAGCAAAAATGAAAAAGATAGTGACAAAAAGGAAAATTTTAGACGACTTCTCATTTTGCATTGGAAATCCCCAGAACTGAACTCCCTGGGTTGGGTGGAGCAGGGGTCTCTCAGAACTGTTCCCACCTGTGCACAGGTGAGTGTCCTGTGTCAGCCTGGTGCTGCTCGGGGTTTCCACCTGAGCTTTTGGGGCCGTACAGGTCAAGGGAGATGCCCAGATCCTGCCCACAGCACCAAGTCCCATTTTTGGACTCTCATCTGGGTGAGGACAGACGTGTCTGCATTGTGAGAACTGTTTGCAAACCAGTGGGAGACGATGCTGGGATTACACCAAGGATTCTAGCAGGCACAGGGATGGGAGTCTGGGCAGTTGGGGCTATTTTGTCAACTGCCAGCAGCTGATTTTCATTTCCCATCCCAAATCGTTGTGTTTGTGAGCATCTCTGCTCTGGAACTCCCCGTGAGAGGTGCCCGGGCAGTGCTGGGCACCCAGGCTCCGACATTCGGGTGAGTTCACAGTGGGGCTGTGGGGAGGGAGGGCCAGCAAAGGGCTGGGATGCACCGGAGCTCCGAGAAGGGCTGGAGCGGGTGCTCAGTGAGGGCTGTACCGCCGGTAAGGGCTGTGTCACAGCACTCGGTAAGGGCTGTGCCCCCGGTGAGGGCTGTACCCCGAGTAAGGGCTGTGCCCCCGGTGAGGGCTGTACCGGGTGCTCGGTAAGGGCTGTGTCACTGCACTCGGTAAGGGCTGTACCCCCGGTAAGGGCTGTACCGGGTGCTCGGTAAGGGCTGTGTCACTGCACTCAGTAAGGGCTGTACCCCCGGTAAGGGCTGTACGAGTGTTTGGTAAGGGCTGTATCCCCGGTGAGGGCGGTACCGGGTGCTCGGTAAGGGCTGTACCCCCGGTAAGGGCTGTGTCACAGCACTCGGTAAGGGCTGTGCCCCCGGTAAGGGCTGTACCGGGTGCTCGGGAAGGGCTGTATCCCCGGTGAGGGCTGTGTCACAGCACTCGG